>JAHZMV010004571.1:0-14592 GCA_027743765.1 Coecobrya sp. COE2 | reverse complement strand
TGAACCATATGTTTAAAGGTGTGGCGTGTGTGTCTCTTTTTGTAAATATTCAGGTTATAAACACCGTTATGTTCAGAAAAGATAGCGCTTTCAAATGCACTACTACCCTACCCTGAAAAGTTTACATAAAACTCGAGGTTAGTAAGCATTCCATTAAGTTATTCAAAAACCGGCAACAATTATTTACCAAGTGTATTATATACTTCAATATTATGGGACTTGTGTTTATCAATTATACAGTAATAAAGCTAATCTTGTTAGTTGAATTATTCTTGCGCTTTAAACTTGAAATGTAAGGAGAAATGTTAAATAAAATTATACACACAATTTTTTAAATCAATTCTGAGCAAAAAGTTACCCTAACGTATATCAGTAAAACAGCAAATAATGTCGGCAAGCAAAAGTTTTCATACAGTGGCTGGTAAACTTAATATATTCGAACCAATCCTCAGCCATTGTCAGAGGAACTGTCATAAACTAATATTTATAGTTTTCCAGATATTATAACAAGTTTAGCGTTTTGACAACCCGTGCATGTGTAATTTATAGTACAATTTTGAGTTGCTTAGAAACCGAAAATGTGGCCTTCCATAACTGGCATCCTCAAGGGAAAATGTTTTCCCAATACAACAATCAAATTAATCAATCACATACAGTTAAATCTTGTTAAATATGTTTCATTCCACGCGCAAATATTTTGTTATAATCGTTTGGAAACCCGATTTTTAGAGGTCATCCAAAACGTTTCCAGACAAATGACGCCATTAAAATATATTCATTGGACACATAACGTAGTGCAGTTGCTACAGGGTTTCATAAAATTACACCGAGCATCACTCTCTATTTTCAGCAAAAGAGTGATCCACGTTCCGTAAGTAACGTTTCCAGTTGAGTTTTCCTTGATGCAATGTGGAATTATTAGATTTGAGTTATGCTGGAAATTAACGCCCCATTTTAGTCTTAGATATTTATTTTAAAATATATCTACACCCATAATTATCTGTTTGTTAAATATGTGAACATATTGACGAAATTAAAATGTTAACCATAAAACAAAATATGAACATAAGTAAAATTATATAGGTATTACTTTACCAACCCACTGCATGTTATAAGATTCTTAACTGGTATTATGTGCTATTATAACTTTAAATTATCATTTTGCATAAAGATATACCAATATAGTCATTTGGAAAAGCAACTAAGGACCCATAAGCTTACCGTTTTAAGATTTTAACTTGACGTGTATCAATAGTCTACAATGAAATAATCCTGGTATCGTTCATTTAATTTATAAAATTTAATTCTCTGACCACACATTGAAATATCCGAAGACGTATCATATTAACCTTATCCAAACAAAATAGAACAATTTATAAGCATCTATGTGCATTACCACTGTACGGGAGAAAAATGTGGACTGAAATAATATCCAACGTTAAGAAAAGATTGTGGTATCAGGTCACAATCAAATCACTTATACACACACAGCTAAACCTAGTTAAATATATTCCATTTCACCCTAAAATATTTTGTTGTAGTCATTCAAAATTTCAAATTCTAGTGGTCACCCAAAATCCTTCCTGGCAATTAACGCTGTTAAAGTGTATTCATTGGGTGCACAACGCTGTGTATTTACTACAAGGTGGCCTAACATTATATACACTTTATAAAGATAGCCTTTCTTTTAATTCTGAAAGGCAGATTTTGTTAGGGTTATGGTTCGTGGTATACCGAGTGGGTGATATTGAATGGGCATTTGCACGGCAAATGTATACTGAGCTTGCAGAAGTCGTAAATGCACTGTTTACACGGCCCGAGGTAAAATCCTCGCTGCTTGTGAAACTATTTTTGTAGGTAGTTCCAGTGGGCTCCGTCGGTGCAATAATTTTGTACAGTGGCTTCGTCGCTTTCACCTGTTATGAGCCAATCAGTTCTACAATCTGTGAGTGCGAACTTGTTTCAAAACTTACTTGCATGTTTCTAAAAACCGGGCTGAAAATTTATCAAATTTGGGACTTTGCAATTCTTGCAACGCTTGGTTGTTTAATACAATATACATGTATGTTTGGTAGTTATTTGAGTTTATGGGAAATAGTCAATGGAGCTTACAACAGGTTAAATAATCAACCGTGTCAATCACTTTCCATTCCAGACGAAATAAATAAATCGCTTATGGAATACAAATGTATTCGGCTGTACACTGGCTTAGTAAACAGTTGCTTCCAGGATAAACTTGCACTGCAATTTAAAACAGTGATTATAATTACTAGCATTGTGTTTGGTGTAATCATCTTTCAGAAAGGATTTCGTACAGATGCAAATATAGGTGTTCAGATACTCGGTGTGTATACATTCATACTTTTGTATATATTTGTTATAGGTGGGTATTACTTTCCTGGCAAGGCAAACATGACAAGCGATGAAATATTACAATGCTGGAAATATCTACTGGGGAAAGCGCAATATCTTGCCTTGTAGAAAATTCTCAAATATGTTTCGAAAAGAGATGAGAGCAAGTCAATCAGTTAGGATTCATTTTGGTTCTGTAAATTTTTATGAGCGAGGAACAGCTTTAAATATTGTACACTTTCTGCTTGAGAAAACTGTCTCAATAATTTTACTATTGTAAGTTACACGAAAAGTCGTAGAATAGAAATAAAAATAGGTGCAAGTAGGAGCATCATGGTTATCTTAATTACTTACTCCAGCCAGAAAATATTTGTTTCTGATTTTAAAATTTTATATCACGTAGTACATATGTAAGAACGCTGAATTGTATTCACCTTAAAATTTAAAAATACGTTTTGGTCTCTCTGGCTACTACATTTAGCCCTAAGTATATGTACTGTACGTTTTCTATTTGCTAAAACTGCGTCACTAATAAATTTTACCATTGTAGTTATATTTAAAAAATATTATGTTCTATGCTAACGTATTGTAGGTATATGTAGGCGCATTGAAAGCCATATTATGGGCGATTGCAGTGGACGATACGCTGTTAGACATTTTTACAAAGTGGCTTACTATGCTCCCATAATTATCCAATTAGTTGTTGTTTATCTATAACGCAACGAATAAATTAACCATGTAATTTATATTACTTCTATAAAATAAGAAATAAGGAAGCAAATATTAAATAAAATTATGTATATTTTATTATGCCTTCCTTTTCCTTGTCATCAATTTATTATCTGATGTTATTTTCCGCAAAGGCCACACAAATTTAAATTATTATTATACAAAAACCTCTGACTATATTTGATAATATGGAAACCAAGAAATCTGCAATAACAAATTTGAATATTTTTGCAATGCATATGTGGTAATGATAGCGACATTCCTTGATTTAACGCCACAACCGTTTCTATCTAAGCAATCATCAGACAGTATATTAAATTTATCGTTAGAACCCAGTTAAATCATCTATTGGAACCCGCTATAACTCTTTCGTACCGAAAGTAGAATAAAACTTAATCAAAAAAATTTGCACCAGCAGATAAATTTTATTCCTACACTACCGAAAAATCACTCATCAAAATACAGTAAGTATTCTACCATATTGCCCAAATCCCATTAAAATAGTTTGTTGTCGTCATTCAAATAACTAAATTGTTTCCCTGTACGCCAAATACTACCAGTGAAAAAACTACTAGCTTGGAAATATATTCTTGAGAACTAAAAAATATGTTATGTACATAAATCGTCTACACTTTCAAGGTATTTGCGAAACGAGCTGGATAAACCATCAAAGGCTTGTTAGGATCCATATTGATTCTTTTAATTTTTATTAAAGATGGGGAGTGATCAAATACGAACTATCACAATTGTTTGCTTAATGAGAATTATAAACCAATTAAAAAATAGATCAGTGGTGCGTTTTACCAACAATGTAGTATATTTACTCATGTTTGCAGATTTTATCATACGTAAATATAGAGGTAATATTTAAACTGTAGTGATGTCTTGTGTAGTACTGCCAGCCTAAACTCTCGGGAAAATTTTGAAGCGTGAGTTGATAATAACCACATTCAACAAAAGAGTGAAACAGTTTCAGCCCACTAATTTCTCAGTTATTCGTCTTCTCTTATATCTCTCAACTTTTTTTCAGTCTCAAAATTGCTAGATTTGAATTTTGTTAAACATTTGGAAAGTTATGGTGTAATTTTGTAATTCGAGTTGTTTATTTTAAGATACGTTAGCACGCCATTAATGAACCTTTGATTCGGAACACTGCTATTAGATGGATATGCGTGCCGATTAAAGTTATGCTGAAATATGTATTATGAAACCAAATAAGTAAACATTGTGTAAATTAAATATATTAAGACTAAATTAAATATAGGCTTCAAGGTTTAATTTGGTTTAAAATTTCTAATTAAATAATACATGTGTGCCCATGTAATTAGATAAGATTATTGGTTTAACAGCCCTACCTACGTCAAGCAGCTAGACGGTAGTAATTGTAACCGTGATCTATGCTAAAGTTATACACCATAACTAAATTTTTCTGCAACATACGCCGTATATATTCCAAACAGCTAAAATCCAACAAAATGTGGGGAAATATAATTTCAACTGTTAAGCAAAATTTTTGGTCCCAAGTCACAATCTCGTCCCTCCTTTATACCCAACTAAGTATTCTAAAATACATTCCCGGTCGTCTTCATTTATTTGTACGTAGTAAATCAGAAAGAAATATTATAGAGATCACGAAACATCCCAAATGGCAACTGATACTGTTACAGTGTATACATTGGTTACATAATCTAGTGTGCATTTTACAAGGGTTTTTATCAATACTCGAGTATAGAAGCGGTAAAGTCTCATTTAACGCCCAGAAACAAATTACGTTAGGATACTGGTTTATTGTTTATCGTATGGGCGATATTGAATACGGATTTGCACGAAGTATGTATAATGAACTTGTGGAAGTTGTAAATGCGTTGTTTGTTTTACCCCAAGTAAAATCATCTCTGCTTGTGAAGCTACTATTTTACATAATTCCGGTCAGCTCATCAATTGGAGTACTTCTTTACAGTGGCTTCATAGTTTTCCTTAGCAACGAGCCAATTAGCTCTGCCATCTGTGAAAATGAATTGATTCCTAAGAAAGTCTGCAGTGTATCTTGTGCAGCAATAAAAACTTATCAAGTATGGAATTTTGCAGTATTTGCAATTCTTGGCTGTTTTATACAGTATATGTGTATGTTTGGTAGTTATTTAGGCATATGGGAAATAACCAGTGCAACGTACAAACATTTCACAAGTCGAGTGCCGGGAATGTCCATGGTTGAACATTATGGACAGATCATTTACGGAATATAGACGCCTTCAAATGTATACCCTCCTTGTAAATAACTGCTTTCAACATAAATTGGCCCTACAATTTAAAACGGCTGTTATGTTTTCAACAGTGATATTTGGCGTTATAGTTTTTCAAAGTGGATTCCGCACCGATACAAATATTGCAATCCAAATACTTGGTGTATATACTTTAATATTTTTCTATATTTTTGTCACTATCGGCTATTATTTCCCGGGAAAGGCAAATATGGTCAGTGAAAAATTAATACACGGCTGGCAAAAGATGTTGGGGAAAAACTCGGCTGGTTTAATGTTCAATAGAAAATTACGAAAAGCGTTTGAGTTGGCGGTGAAGGCTAGTCAGTCTGTAAAAATTCGATTCGGATCGGTAAATTTTTATGAGCGTGGGACAGCCCTCAATATGATTCACTTTTTGATTGAAAAAACTGTTTCATTAATTTTGCTTTTATAAATAAATTAAATTTTAGAAATTGTTGATAAAAATAATAACTTTTATATCTGCGAAAATAATTAGCTGCTTTTATCTGTATATATTTGGAAATATTTTGCGTATTGGTGTTGCGTATACGTAATTTAAAATATTTGCGTTTTGGAAAAATAGCTGGTAGTTTGTTAAAGGTAAATAATTGAAATCATCAATTAAATAATTACTATCTTTGTTTATGTACGTATATATGTAATAAAGAAATATTTTATAAATTGGTACAAATTACATACGTGACCTTTATTTACTTTTTATGTCTCAATTGTTATCTCACGGAATTTTCTCGTACTATACTTTCTACAGTATTTATATTATAAATCGAGTAAATGTACATATAAATAGTGCATAGACATTGCTGGGGTAAAAGCGTTTATTTAAATTAAATCTTATAAAACGTGCCTTCCCATTTTGAAAATTCTCGTTTTGTAAGAATATTATGTTTTTCTGTTAGTTCCAAAATTAAGGTTAATCCATAGTCTCGTTATGTTTTTTTACATCACATTAACGCCGAAGTAAAAAACATGGAGTTGCTATAAAGCTCATTAATTTATAAAAAGGTGTTTTAGCCACACAGGTACAATATCTTGTCTGAAAAAATTAAGCAGGTACATCCAATTTACTAGTTTAATACGAACTATATTCACAATACAGAATAAAATGTATTTCATTTGCTACTTGTATTCTAGTTTCTAGAAATTGAAAATATTGGGCGATTTTAAAATAAAGTTGATAATTTGTTTTAAATAAGTTGGCAAAGAGAAGCCAGAAAAAAAATATTACGGACTAATATGAACTGCTACGTTCTTCCTACGATTACTATATGGATGGTATGCTTGATCCCAAACGATTATAAAATTACACACAACCACCTTTCTCTGCTGATGAACGTTACGTAATACTTAAACATTAATACATTTATAGTTGGGGTTATATTTTCATACTTCAGGGCTTCCAAAACGTATCACATTCATCCATTCCATTTCTCCACACCTTGAGAGGTCCAGCCCTGTATGCCGTACTGGATTCCAGGTTCATGTGGTCTGGGAATAGTCTTTGATAAAAATATAAACATAATTCGTGTCGTTAAGACATTCCAAAAAACAAATATGAACTCAACCAGCAATTTCTAAATTGAGTGACCTGTTGTATAATATGTTTTCAGTACCTGGGTAAGCGCCTTGTTTCCACCTTCATTTCCTTTTCCACCAATTTGCTCAGCGGATCCACCTCTCTCCAGATTGCCAAAGCTAGAACCAGTTTGATTTCCGTCTTGAGATCCCGTCCGATTCAGTCCGCTCTAATTATCAAATTTCCGAAACATTATACACAGACATTTTTTTAAAAATTAATTAACTCTTGCCTCTATTTTCAATTATTTGTTACCGGTCCGGGAGTACGGATCAGGTCCATCTGGGCAAGGGCATCGGCTAATTTCTGATCCATGCTGTTTTAGTACGACTTTGACGACAACACTTTAATCAACCTTTCACCAACCACCGAGCATTTCCGTTTTACTTGGAATACTATATTAATTTAGAAAATTTAGTGCTATTCCATGCCACTCATAATTATTTTTTTCACCATATTCACTAAACTTCTACAAAATTATTATTATTACGTGTAAAATATTTATTGAAATGTTTACTCAAAAATCCTCCTACGCACTACTACACATCACATATTTCTTTCTCTTCTTCATCACGCTCCCAACAGATGATTTCCTTTTCTGCTTGGCTCAGCCCGATCTAGTCGAACGGGATTCGGAGACACGAAGAAAATATCCAAAAAGAAAAACATTTTTTTTGTCTTTGTGTCTGCCAGTGAAAGCGAAGCAACTGCTATCACCGTTCCGGCAAAATACATAGCAAAATGAAATTGCATGTTCATATTGCTCGCGTTGAGTGTAACATGCATGTATCATAAATTGAATATATTGAGTGACATTAAAGTTTACAAAAATTATAAATACTAATTTCTTAATTCCATAACTATGCTACTAAAACGGTAATTGTGTAGTTCAAAATAGTGTCCAAAATGTCCATCGCCGTGCGTTTCTTGAAGGAAAAAAACGGTCCCAGTTTAAAACTAACTGGTCTAAAAGCTCTTATCTCCCGCTTTTTAACATTATCCAACATAATGCTCCGTTTTCTCTGAAAATATATTAACATTTTTTCCGAGTACAGAGCCGGTGATGCGACTTTAAGGCAAGCGTAGAGAATAAGGCCGGTGATGACAACGACATTAAAAAAGTGCATAAGACAGAACAAAAATTCGAGCTGATTGCGAAATCTCAATAACATACAATTGGAAAGTATATCTAGTGCCATGCTGGTTCCAATTATAGTACAAGTGTATAAATAAAAGTAAACATTAGTCGCTGACATGATTATGTACAATTGTCTGTGATTTGTCATAAGCTGACGAAAATCATTTGTTGGATATTTTTCTGAGAATTTAATATATTTTCGTTTAAGATTTTTGAATGGATTGGTTTTCTTTCTTTGTCTAAAATTCAAAATCTTTATAATCTGCTGAACAATTTCAATGAATTTGCAAATCCGGTCCGCTCTAATTTCAACGATATTTCCAGGGCTACCACCACACGTCAACAAAAGATTGTTCTTGGCTACGGCTTCATAAACAGATGAACTTGCAATTACCATCAGAAGTATAACCAGACAATACATACTCGAACTAAATGTTAGGCAACTGGATATAATCCCAGAAATTATTTGGCTCAATAGAACCGGCACTTGGGGAAAAATCCACAAAGTAATCTGGCTTACTGGGTCATAACTCCTGTAAAACGGAAAGACAAGAGCAATAATAGGAAATAATAGGAAACCAACGGTAATGCCATATCCAATTAATTCGCAGAAATCCGGAACTCGATTGGTCAGTGGCCACGGCCATATTTGATCCTTCCAAGATGAAATCCTTCATTGAGCAAGGTTATACAGAATTCGGTATTCTTTCCCCAGCCGTCAACAATGTACCAGGAAGCGTGATACTGGAAAGACATGACAAGATATACACAGGTAATTACCATCTCCTCACGGTTAGCTTTATCAAGATTTTTTGAAAGGTGGTTTAGTTGTACAATTGGAGCAATTGTAAACAGGATAAGGTTTACAATTTTTTGTAGATTCCACCAAGGCATTTTCCATGGCTTTCCTTTTTCCATTTTGGGATTAGTGCAAATCAGGTTGGTGAGTGGGTCGTAGTTAATGGGTAGTTGGAGATAGCGTTGCAGGAGAATTTGTAGGTTAATGTAAGTCTGACCGAACCCCATTTTTATTTTTTTGGAAATATTTGCAACATTTGAGTTATCAAAAGGGCAAATTCTAGAGGGCAACTGAACACGAAGGTTAGCTGTTCCTTTTGGAGCGGTAATACGACGCAAAAGTGAAAAATTGAGAAATTAAAAAAATGCCAATTTTCAGGAATATTGGTTACATACCTTCTTCATCATACATATTGATTTGAAATTAAATAACTGTCATATAAATGGTTATTGGATTATGTGACGACTCTCTAGCGGAAATGGTCATGAGTTATTTTTTGACATAACTTCTTAAATATTCAAGTTTTACCACAATTATACAAGTTTGCCTAAATAAAAATCGATTGGGTTTAAAAATATTAACTGGCTGCACTTTTTTCAAGAATACCATTTTTTCAATATAGGAATTGATAATTACTGATTATTATATATGCAATTTAATTAAACGTTATTATGACACCTAAAACATTCAACGCATTTTTTGCTTGAAATTTTAATTGCTGCAAGCATAACCAATTACACATTCATTTGCTGCTTCAGTTTTTTGAATCATAAAACCATACTTTTAAAAATTATGCAACATTCGAGGCAGCCGTATGACATTGACAATGGAAAGTCCTACTATGATTTTTGCTTCAAAAGTAACGCTAAGAAAGGTTGAATATATAACTGCTTGATTTCATGGAGCTAAAGCTATAAAATCAATATTTGATTGAATTGTATCTTTATAAATTTTCTATGTACTAGATTATAAAGCTAAAATTGATTGTACAAATATGTATTCTAATATTTTCGTTTTGACTAAAATTTTAATCTTAGTTTCAAGTATGTAGTTTCTAACTTCAATGTTTGAACTCTTCGTTAATCTTCAAACTATAGTCACAAATTCACAATTCGTCAAAATTCAAGATATGTCATAGAGACAATCAATGTCTAAACATTTCCAACAAGGTAAACTTTTATAATTGATATTTTGGCGCTATCACTGTATATAGATGTTAATGTTTGTTGGCAAATATTTGCCATTGGAAAGTTTATGACAACTGCTGCATTTGTGGTTGAAGCGATAAAATTTAGGATGGGGTTGGAATATTTAATAGGTTATATCAACCCATTTTTCTCCAGGGTTTTAATGAGGATCTGGGTAAATAAATTATCATGATTAACGTCAATTTGTCACCCTGTACTTTACTAAAAAATAGCGTTTGTCATACTTGAAAATAAACAGATAATCATTTAGATATTATTTCTCGCTTCATGCTACTACAATGATATTCCAAAATCACATGTCCTTTCATCATCATTGTCATCCAGATACTTGCCGATGACAATAAATTAATTCTAAGTGTTCCTTCCAAACCATCCTATTGCTTTGGTGGAAAATATGTTTGCTTCAGTTATCATGTATAGTTATGTAACATATTATGTAGCTAGGAAGCTTACTAAGTTTTATTATTGATAAAACAAATCACTAATTATTAATTTTGTCATAATCGAAATATAGATTTATTTTGTAAGCAAAATTGCATTTTATATTTGCTTTTTATATGGCGTCAGATTAATAAAAACTGCACATACTGCATGAATGTATTAGTTTTATTTTTCCAAGAGCAGCTAACTGTCAATCCTGCTCTGCAATGTTGCATAACCATAATATAAGTCCACCAAAGCGCTGAGTTTTGAAAATAGAACATTTAAACGGTAAAACCTTGTATTTCATTTGTTTATCAAATATATCAATCTGACAATATTTAATAAATGTCTGCCAGTTTATTAATTAAAATTGAATGTTAGTCTGCCGCTTAGACACGCCAAGTTTTATCACTGTATTTCATCTTCTTCTGGTTTCAAATGTTACATAAAGTTGCAAATAATATATGGCGAGTAGACATGCACGGTGATGCAAATGTCTGGGTCATTGTACTAAACATTTTCGGAAATATTTACTTAGTTTGTCTAAAAAACAACCCTAGTTGTATAACAATATCACTCAAAATAAACCAATTTCCAATCTCCTCGCAGTGGATTTGATGCAGAGTTTGCCGATGTTGGTTTCTTCGATGCATGTGGGTTAGCTGTAAATAAAAAGATCATTCAAAATATTTTACACTCCATTATATTTTCCAATTCTTCCTAACAGTTTTTAATATGAGCAAATCCGATAGGAGTTACAGTTGTTTTAAATTGTAAATGATTACAGAAAACGGAGCGGAGTTCCAAAAATTTCATAAATATAGTTTAAATATAGCAGTAGAATCTTGTTATACAACGTGAGAAACTGCTTATGGAATGACCAGACTGGTTTATTCGCAACATCTAACATAAAGACAGGTTTAATAAATATAGCATGCAACTTTGCACTTAGCTTGCTGACGCAGTCGATTCGGTTAGTCAGGCATATCACTGAGCTACATTTGGTGTAATGTTACATAAAACCTTTATGGCTGTAGTGAAAGATTTCGTGATTGATATAAAATCTTGACATTGACATCGTATGTTGGGTTTGTTTGAGTTATAATATAAATGAACGCTATAAAGAAGAGAATTCCTTTCTGTAGCCTGTTTTTCTTAACATTAACAAGTCTACACGTGTCCATGGGTTGTATGAGTTGGCATTTGCAAAAACAATTAAATATCAGCCTGGTTCCTGGATATTACATAACCATAATATAGGTATCATATTTGGTAGTGTCAAAAATAGAACATTCATTTCATTTAAATATCAAATTTATCAAGAGATTTAATAAATGTCAGAATGTTTATTAATTAAAATTTAATATTATTTTGTCCAAGTAGTATCAACGCATTTCATCAGTGACAGTTTCATGTATCGAATAAAATTTTCGTAAAACGACAAATGGATATTCATGCTGACGCAAAATGTCTTGGCTTCTTACGAAATATTTTCAGAAATATTTAGCTTCCATATCTCTACTGCACTTCGTTTAAACAACAACACAGTAAATTTCTATCAGCTTAAATTTTTCTATCTTTTTATAATAAATCAAGATGTCCCATTTATTTTCCAAATTCTGGGAATCCTTAACCCTAAAATATTTACTTTTTACCGAACTGCGTTTAGTAAACTTAATTTTGCAAAACCAAACACCATTTTGTATTAGCTCCGAGTCCAACCATCTTATTTCAGTAAAAACATCTGGGAAGAGTTTAACTCGATTAAAATTTATTCAAATCATTCACGACATCGTCCATTTACTGCAAGCTGTAGTGTTTGCATATCAACTCCGATTTGAAAATCTTTCTCTAGCTGGTAACCAGCAGGTAACACTAGCATTCTGGTTTACATGTTATCCTGTTGGTAGTGTGGTCTACAATTTTACTTTAACAAAGTATGACGATTTTGTTCACGTTGTGAATACACTCTATCAATTACCACAAGTACAATCTTCAACACTTTTAAAAAGTTTCTTGACAAACCTTCCGTTAATGTCATTCTGCACGCCTATTTTATACGGGATTCTGGTTTATTTTAGTACATACGAACCAATTTCAACAGCTCTTGCATCAGCAAATTTACTGGCGCCAAGAAAAATAACCGTGCTGAAAAATGTTCTAAAAATTTACGAGGCTTGGAACGCATCTGTGATTGTTTCCCTGTCACCATTTATTCTCTATAATGGCATGTTTTACAGCTATTTGGCCGTACACACGATGACGAAACGGATACAAAATGGTCTCCTAACGCAAGATTTACATTCGGCGTCATTCTCAACCAATTTTATAAAATTTGTAAAATCCATTTCCGACCATCACGAGTTAAAAATTTACACAATACTTGTGAACAACTGCTTTGGAGAGTTGGCTCTCCGATTTAAAATGATGTTCATGATGGTCACAATCGTGTTTGGGGCGATTGTTATCCAGCCAGAATTTAGAGCAAGTGCCTCTTTTTCTGCAAAATTTATGGGAATCTACATTCTGTTCAACATGTATTTGTTTATGGCGGTTGGTTATTATTATCCCGGGAAAACAAATCAAGTTAGTCAAAACATAGTATCTATCTGGAAGAGACAATTGGGAGGGATGCAGACAAGGGCTGGCACTACCGTAACAAGAGCTGACTTAAGAAAATTTCGGTTGGGTGTACAAGCTTTTCAACCTATCAAATTCAGATTTGGGACGGCGAACTTTTACGAAATTGGAACTCCGCTGGTCATAATGCATTTTATGATTGATAAAACTATCACATTGATTTTGTTGCTTGTGTAATGCAAACGCGTAATGCAACTTAATAGTAAAAGCAGTATTTGCTCTAATTTGTATTCTTGTGATTATTTAAAATATAAATGTGTAAAACAAAACTTAAACCTCACCTTTATAAAGTAAATTATAAAATTTGTTATTAATCATTTACATATTAGATAATCCTTTCCGACTTTATTATAACCTTTGAAAGTTATATCTACGAAACCGCAAATCAACTTGACAATGGCTGAACGTTGATTGTTAATCAATGATTGATATATTGGAATAAACGAGATGGATAACCTGACAGAGAAAACTGCAGCCGTTGTTGAATGTATACATTTTTTATTGTTGTTAATAGCAAGACAAAGCGACAAAATCGTTATGACGTCAATTGGGTGTTAATGAAATCCTATTAAATAATAATTGCAAAATCCTTGGTTTAATAATTTATAATTATGCATCTACGACGCTACACATCCGAAACAATACTACGGCGTGGAATGAAAATTCCCTGTGATAGATACCAGTCTGCAGTTCCAAGGCGGTCATATATTTACAATGTTGCAAAAATTGTGTTTATCTTTTAAATTTGCATAATTGAACAATTTACGTCAACGTTAATAAAATCAGCAAATTAAAACCTTTCAATTTTTACCGTACTTGATGTTAATCGTAGACTAACGACCGATTTTCGAAGGACCACATTGGTAAAGCCAATGAATCTTTAATTAAAAATAATATGAAGTTGGTAAAATGGTCAGTTAAAGTGATTAAAATGCGGTGGATTGATAGTGAACTGTATGGTGGATTGAGAGATGATTTGTAAGAAATGTGTACAAAATGAGTAAATAAAATGTGGAGAGAAGCGTAAGGTTTACTGGTAAAAAAGGAAATAAAAATATACTTGAAATTTATTGATTTGAAAGAAATGTGGAAACTTTGGTCAGTAAAAATGATGCTTGATTGTACAAAGAAAAGATGAGAATCTGGACTTTGAGCTTGTCCTGAGATTCTTGTAAAATGGCTGCTGTGTGCAGCGTGCTTTCTAACAGACAAAATGTACAGCTTGAATTCTAACGAGTGAATGGGCGACGAGATAAGGTTGTAGCTTGGTTTTATCAAGTGAGTACAAAAGGAATTTCATCAGAAAATAATACAATAGTTTAAATACAAAGTAATGCTTAACAAATGTACGGAATAATCTGGAGTTAAAGTTCAATGTCAGTTCATGAACTGACATTGAACTTTAACTCCAGATTATTCCGTACATTTGTTAAGCATTACTTTGT
>JAHZMV010004570.1:0-12405 GCA_027743765.1 Coecobrya sp. COE2 | reverse complement strand
AAAATTCATCATGCAAAAATGTTTTCAATTTCCTTTGTTTGATATTTAATGTTACAATATGCAACAAATATTCACTGTTATCGTTAATGAAAATTACTGGTGCGTTATATTATATTATTTTCCTGTATTGAGGCATATTTTTGGATTGCGGACATTTAGTATACTGATGTATTTAGTTAATGGTAGGTATTTATCTTTTAAAATTGCATTATGGCAAATAATTACTGAATTCATGAAGTCATGTTTACGTAAGTTAATTTACCAAATTGCAACCTGAATTAGTTGGCATAAATTGTATAATGTTCTCTTGCTTGATAACTGACGGTTCTCGTTTGGTTCTTACGTCATCATTGTCGTCATATACATCAATTACGTCATCATTTGGTCGTTATCTTCACGTTCTACGACCTTCCTATACTCTTCTCACATCACTGCATCACTGTACTTTAAGAAAGTGAAGTGATGATAATATACATCTGAAATGCAACAAATGGATGGATTCAGGATTCAGTGGCACATCTCACTCACACATTCTTTCTTCTAGCTAGATATATAATTTGAATGAATAGGGCATCGAAAAACGTAGCTTTGTGCTGCTTGGTAATGTCGACGAGGATTAACTTTATTTTCCAGAAGTTGTGTACGGTTGTGTGGATGAGTCATACTTTATGTTGCCGCTACGCTATGAATCATTCACATTACATGAGATGATGAAAAAGATATGACGTAAACGCACATTATTAGTGTCCATCAGAATTCAGAATGAGCAAAATCATATAGACAATCTCTGGCAATAATAACTACTGGGCCATTGCGATAGTTCAATCTCGGAAATGAGTAATGAATGCTTTGCTCTTATTTATTGTCCAGGAGGATTAAATATTAGTCATTTTTTCTGTGACAAACAGAATCGTTAAATTCATACCCAGTAAAAGTTTTAAGCCAAGCTATTATCGTATTACATGAGATGATGAAAAAGATATGACGTAAACGCACATTATTAGTGTCCATCAGAATTCAGAATGAGCAAAATCATAGACAATCTCTGGCAATGATAACTACTGGGGCGATGTGATAGTTAATCTAGGAAATGAATCATGGCTGCTCTGCTCTTATTTATAGTTCAAGAGGATTAAATATTAGTCACTTTTTTAGTTGTGACAAACAGAATCGTTAAATTCATACCCAGTAAAAGTTTTAAGCCAAGCTATTATCGTCGGCCACGCTAAACCAAAAGGAATCCAGACCACCTTCATAAACTAATCTTATTTAAATCTTTGGTCTGTCAAAGGTTATTTTTTAACCAAATTTCACTCGTCCAGATGTACTTACAGACCTTGGATAAAGAAACGTTCGTATAAAAGCATTAAAATTATCGTCTTTCATATCGATGCCTGACCTCAAGAAACATGAGGACCTATACAACATGTTTTCTTCGTCTGTATACTGAAAAATCAACAATCATCAAACAAAATCATTTACCTAAACACGGGCCTATGTTTCTACGTAAGTGAGAGCAAAAAACTTTCCAGCTAAACAAAAGCAAAAATAGCTTCCCTGCTCTATTAAAGGAAATCCTTGGGGAATAGTATACTAATTTACGTCTCCCATAAACTAGACTTTACAACGAAACTGAAAATGTTGTTGCATTTCATAGAAACAGTGACCACGGCACAGCAGCGGAAATAGGGCTAAATTGGTTTTTCATTTGCGTTCAGTGACATAGGCAATATGGAAGGACTATACAGCACATCTACTAAGCTAAGCTACGATACAAAAGTGAACGTACTGAATTGAAACGAAGAGATGAGAATTCTTTTGAACCAGATCACACGCACAGTTATATTATTTCATACTTCATTCGTATATGCATACGTGCGTTCTTAAGAAATGCAACGTATGTTAAAGCGACATCCATGTAATGTACAGCGTAAGAACATACAGCATCTCTGTTTCTTTGTCCATATTCTGCATTGTGAATGATTTGGACAAAGTAAGTAACCGCAACGTACACAAACAGCTCAATAACATCATCAAACTACGCAGAAAACTCAGTTCTCTTTTCTGAGAATTTGAAGAGCAGAAAGGAGTAAAGGAGAAACAAAAAATTGTATGTTTATTTATATGATGCTGCTGTGTTGTGTTTTTTCAACACAGTGCATGCAATGCAAATGTATTACGTACAACAAACAGTAAGTACCAACGCAGTAGTATATCTATGGAGTACATCTACTAATGATAATATTCCGTGCGCATTCATAAATTCATAACTAACATTAACTACTCACACAAATATTCTCCTTTTACATTTACAGTGAGCCATATTTAGGTACACTGTTAAGTGTTAAGCGTGTTTCGTAAAATTTCGTACAAAAGCCTGCTGTCATGTTCGCAGCATTGTTAAACAAGACATAATGCTAAAAGTAAATACACGTCCCAATACAACATAATCTCTGTGGTCTCTGAATGGTCTTAACTAACATTAAATATTGTACATGTCTATATTATAAGCTAGCACATACACAATAAAAATTATTGATGGTAAATGGTAAATGTTCATTAATGTTATTCCTCGTGGCACCGTCATCCTCGAAAGAATTATTGTGTTAGGTGTTGTTTAGTATTGAGCTGTGAAACTCATTGTCCTGTGACCGAGGATATACAATAAATCGACTCAACTTGTGAGTGTAGTATATGCTCGCGAAAACTTGTTGAAAGAGTGAAACTGCCTGCTACAAAAATTACGTTTTGCCAATAACATATAACAGCAGGATATAGTTTTAATACAATCCACACGGCTTATGATGTGAATGCATATATCTGAAATTAATTATAACACGCATACATATTTATTTTATTTTTTTCTCTTGAGAAGCTTTATCCTTCCAACCAAAAGTACTTGAGCTAGTAAAGGAGAGAAAAGAGCTACGAGTAGAGCAGTAGTAATAGTTTGTGTAGTACAAATGAAAAAACGGCATTTTTAAAAGGCTTCGTAAAAATTTGCACTGCTTTTGAGAACCAAGCTGACAAAAAGTGACGTGGTGACGTGTGCGAGTAATATTGATTTTCCAACTAACGAAATTAGCAAAAGTGGCAGTAGCCAGAAAGTTTTTAGAGGTATTTGGAGAAACTCGGTGAGCGGTTGCAGAACTTCTGTATAACCAGGTATGATTTTTTTTGGTTTCACGTAAATTTTTTAGGAAAATTTTATAATTGAATGAATGAATGTTTGCGTTGAAAGTTATATAATATGTGTATCTTTTATATTTTAACAGGTGAAGTTAAAGGAGCTCGTTTCGCAAAATAAAATTATGGCTTCAGCACCAAAAATGGACAAGGGGGCGGATTTGCCCCCTTCATATTACGAGTCAGTTGGACAAGGAATGGCACAAGGAATGGCACAAGGAATGCCTCCCCCGCCACCGGGTTTTATTGGGGCTGTCCCATCTCAACAAGGAAGTATGAACATTACAATTAAAAATTAAATTAACGGAATGACTTCACTTAATTAAAGTTCACGGACTAATCAAAGAATCAATTTTCTTTCTTCTAATTACAGTGGGTGTTCCAGGTGGAACTCCTGTTGTGGTCACAACGGTTGTTCCATTAGGAAATCGTCCAATCAACATGGTCTGTCCTCACTGTCGTGCGGAAGTACGCACGTCAACTGAGAAAAGACCTGGACTAATTGCTTTCATTTCTGGAGCTGTTTTGGCCATGCTTGGATGTGTGTGGGGTTGCTGTCTCATTCCTTGCTGTTTGGATGAATGCCTCGACACAGAACACACTTGTCCCAACTGCCAGGGCTACATTGGAAGCTACCGTCGTTAAAAACTTTAATGTTACTAAATGATTACGGAAGGGGAGCAACTTTGTGAAATTCTAAAACGAGATGTAACAAAATTTACCTACAAAAAATTTTCATACATTTACATTTATATGTGTGTGCCTTTTTGAAACATTGACCTTGAGATTTTCGGAACACGTTTTATTTTCTATCTAAAAAAAGTCAACATTTTTGAAAAAGTTTCTATAATATTTATAAGTTTTCAACTTTTATTGTGCTGCTCATGTTCATTCTCTTTTGAACACACTTTCCTCTGTCCGTACAAAGTTGTTGTAACGTTTAATCAGCTACCAGCTATGAGGCTGCGTACTTACTATTTCTTAACTGTAACGTGCTACAAGAAACTCTTTTGGGCTAGGTAGATTGAATAATCGAAAACGGGATTAATTAACTACTTATTATGATAAACTGGAGATTTATGAGATTCTTGCAAAAAGTTGGATTTGTATGATGATGAGATATATGTTTAGTAGGATATTCCTTTCTTGTGTAGAGATTGAATTTTTAAGTTTCACAAGTTTACTTAGTGTACTAACCGTAAACTCCTACGATTAAGCGTGTATTCTGTTAATGTACCACTAGGTTGAAGGTGTATAATATACTGTGAAACTCTAAAAGCGGATTTATTATGAGTTTACGTTTTACATATTTTGTTATGAAATAATACATCTGCTGAATCAGCTATCGTTATGTAAGTTATCTTTTTCACTGTCGCTGTATGGATAAGTATGAATGAAATATAGGAAAATATGACTGATGTTAAGAATGTTGGAGAAAATAGTTTATGTTAAAAACAATGTTAAGCGTGAAATAAAATTCCATCGCCAATTATTATTACCAGTGTATAGTTTTCATGTATTGATTCTTAAAAAGTGCATCAATTTATTACATGTTCACAGTGCTCAACTTTATCCGAGATAATTTAGTAGACAGGATTTAGATGACCATAGTAAACCTTTTTATTTTATGCAGTCAACTAATTGCATACATAATTTTTAAATTAAAAGTGGTAGCCTGCGGTTTAATAGCGATTCATGAAAATAGAACTTATTTCCATTGCATGCATTAAAGGAAGTGAACTGCACTGTTATTGCAGCACATCATTATATGTAGTTGGCGAAGACTATTATTTATCTATAATACCCGTGATGCGCAACTAGATTATAGATTAAAACGGCTACTACTAATGATTAATGATTTGCTACTTATATAATTTTTAAAAACATTATTTTACACTCTGCCTTCTCTTCAAATAATTATGTAGCTTTTCTACATTACTTCTACCTATTACAATCTGCTCCACTCTGTCAAAAAGGTTATTAATTTCCCATTCCTCCTGCAAATTTCTTTCCAATCTCAGCTCATCCTCTGGAAAATCGCAAGACTTTATCAGTTCCTCTTCGTTCTTTCTCAACAGTGATCGCTTTCTCCAAGCGCATATCGCTTGCACGGGCATAAACACAAGGCACAGTGCCAGGAGCAGAAATCCAATAGCGACCACGTATCCTGGGTAAGGAGTCGCTTCAAGATCTGCTATTCCTTTGTTATATCGGTCATACAGAAATCCTTCCGTGCCCGAACTGAATTCTTTATAAATGGTAGCCACAAGGACGATAATCAATGTCACTGGCGATATGACCCTCAGACAAATCAACATTAATTTTCCTGGTTTGTTTCCTGTCATCAGTTTCAGGTCGTAGGAAAATCGTCCAAGTCCATACACATAGCTAATGCTAACAACTTCCAGGCAGGCTACAATTAGCAATGACCAATTTGCGGTGTATGTATCAAAATAGTCAAGAATGTAGTAACCCCAACCACTTGCAAAAACCATAGATAGACACATCAGTGAACCGCAGACCAGAGCTGGAAATTGAGAATGCATTTATTTTAGGATGGAAGACTCTAAAAATAGTTATTCTTATGACAGTATTGTGTACAATGTACAAACTGGTTAGAATCCATCGTGGCCAAGTGACAATTCCCATATCTATTAAGGTCATCACGGCTCCTTCGATAGTGCCAAATGTGCTATTGATTCCAATGGTGTATAAGGCAAAGAAGAAAAGGACAGACCAGAATGGTGGAGACCAAGGCATGTTATTAGCAGCTTCCGCGAATGCAATAAAAAGTAGACCAGTTCCTTCCCCACTCTATAAAACAGAAATACTATTACATAAAATAAATCCTATTATGTACCTATACATAAAAATTAATTTATCAAAATCGTGGTAATGGTACTCACATTTCTGACTTCATATTCCAAGTCACATGAAATATTTCCAATAGGGTTTTGACCATGTAGCTTCTCGCACTCTTTAAATCTCATATAACCCTGTGAAGCCAATACAGGGAAAACTGCCAAAGTAGCTATTATAGAAATTACTGTGTTAATCATGCTAACGGACACAGCATCTTTGTAACAATTATTCCGTGCTGGCATGAATGACGCAAAAACTATCAAACTTCCAACGGCCAAACCAAGCGAGAAAAATGTCTGAGTAGCTGCTACCAGCCATACTGAAGGCTCGGACAATTTGCTCCAGTCCGGCTTCCACAGGATTTTGTATGCGTATTCGTATCCTTCCAGGAAATGGCTTGCAATCAAAACGCACAGGAATGTCAGCACGGGCAAGGTAGCAGTTACGTAAACAATCACCTGTACTGTTTTGATCCCATTTAGAATGATGACCCAAATGATAACCCAAACGAGTACAAGACACAGGGCCATATACCAGTTCCACTCACCGGGGTCTTCAATTCCTGTGGAAATGTTGAGAAGTTGCCTGTACCAGAAAAATTTACTGGCTTGGCCAGTCATGAGACACTCATCTAAAAGCTCGGGACGATCTTTTGTGGCTGTGGCGCAATCTTTCCAGGGAAGCTCATTGCGAAAGGATTGAAATAAAAATGCGAGGACCCAAGCGGATAAGGTGTTGTAGTAAAAACCGATTACATAGCAAAGAACCCCACATGTTAAGCCTATTCCACCAAGAAAAGGGCTGATTCTGTTGTAAGCACCTACAGCGCCTTGACGTGTTCGTTGGCCAACGGCAAGTTCCAACAGAAACAAGGGGATACCTTCGATAAACAGCATGAATCCATATGGAACAAGAAAGGCAAGGCCTCCATTGGAATGGAGGATGTAGGGAAATCGCCATACATCACCGAAGCCAATTGTATACCCGATGAGAGTAAGAACGTAAGGGATTTTACTGGCCCACGTGGCTCGTTTTGGGGCAATGTCAGTTTCGCTAAAATCGCTACCAAGGGACGAGGATGATTCTATCTCACCTTTCTCCACTTGACTAAAACTTTGTTTTCTCATTTTTTATAGAGTTGGCTTGAACTCTGAAATCTCTTGTTCGCAGGTGTGAAGCAGAAGTACAGGCTTGTGAATAAATGAACAGAAGCATTGAACGAAAACTAAAAGTTACTTTAAATTGTTTGCATATGAAGCTTTCAAATGTGATTAGGTATGTTATGTTTGTTTTATGAATGGATTTCTGTTATCGTTTTGAGGTGCAAACGCATTAATTTATTATAGACAACGTGTTTTAACGATTATTGTTTTACTGTACGATCAACTGTGGAATTTTACATGAGATGTATAATCTGTTTGATTGCTAACTACCAGAACATTATACCTGCCACATTGTTTATGCCACTTTATGATAAAAAGTGATGCATGTGGGTTTATCACTTCTCGTGACTGGAGTTATCAATAAGTAATCGTACGAACTTTGTTCTTTGTTATCAAACTCCAACTCTAATTAGGGGGATACAGTATCATGACGGATTAACTGATTTGCTTTAATCGAGAAGAATTGTAAAATAAACTGAAGATTAGTTAAATAAAACCACAATGTATGCTCTAATCCGATTACCCCCAGAGGCGCTATAGCACGTCTGGCTACGTAGATTATATCATGGGGAAATATTATCATTTGTACAAAAATGTTGCATCATTAACTTTTGTAGAGTTAGACAATGGATGCGTTGTTGTATTAGAATACTCACAGGTGAACTCAAAGAGAACAGGTATGAAGTGGCATTGAACTTGGGACTTTGATTTTGATATTGGAACGGGGGCGTGTACTTTTTGCGTCTGACTTTTCATCATTTTAAATTGTCGTCATCGGTCTAATAGATAAGTAGATGCTTATCCAACTTGTTGCGATATGAAATGAACGTATGTATTATTATTTTATTTCATTACAAGTTTTCAATCAGTTTCGATAAAAATCTTGTTGATAAACATGTAAAAATTGACAATGCACCAGGAAGTGCCATGGGTAATATCAAAATATCATGTTAAGTAATCTTGTTGTCTATCTTGTCGGTGCAGATGTATGAAAACGATTTGAGCATGACATAAAGAAATCAGTACCGAACAAGATGTTTACCACATTTAAAAGATAGCAGATACGTAAAATATGGAATCTTTAAGATAAAAAAGACCTTCACCCTTCGCCCCAGTTTCAAAATTCAGAACGTTAAGGGGTCATTTCATATTCTGTAGTAAACTATACTTTATTACAATTTGTAGGTATGCATGATGTATGTGCTATTGCAATGTGAGCAGAAAGCAATTATAGGAAATAGTGACTCTTGTGACTTCTGAGTGATGAGCATTACAAATTGTACATTATTGCTTATTATATGCACTGCACTGGCTTGCACCGTGCACTACCCTTTTTGTCCCAAGGGAATCCCTTGTTTGTTTGTTGCTTCAAATCTGACGGAAGGAAATGTGCTACACATGCATCCAGAAAAAAAGTTCTGGATAGATCGTAAGAACATTGTATTCAAACGAACCACAATGTATTCATGCTTCCGTGTTTTCTTTAAACTTGAGTTCAAGTTCACGGGGATTTCCCTAAACCTAAAAAGTAATCTGGATAGATCGTAATAACACTGTATTCAAACGAACCACAATGTATTCATGCTTCCGTGTTTTCTTTAAACTTGAGTTCAAGTTCACGGGGATTTCCCTAAACCTAAAAAGTAACATGTTGAGATTTAGGTTCTTGTATTGTTTGTCCAGGAAGGAATGTTCGAACTGTGCAAACAAAACAAAAAGTAAGCAGATGATTATAAGGACTGGATATGATGTACCCTTTTGCAGAATTGTCAAAATCCATAACATAACAGTAATTCATCTTCCTACTTCCTTGTATCAATTTCATACCCTGTCCGGGAGGTAACAGAATGATCTCAATGGGAAAGTATATAAGGGCTTTGCTTTCTCGAAGGAACTCATCAGTTGACTAGCACTTGTGTGCCAGTTGAATACTATATTCCAAGTCTCTAAGAAAAAAGTATCGAAACCCAGAAGCAAAATGAATATCAAGGTAAGGTATTCCATTTACATTGTAACTTTTCATTCTCAATTTGCCCCGAGCACAATCAAGATATAATATTATGTGTAAATTGTGTGTAATTTATTATTTAGAGTTTGCATAAATTAAATTTTACTAAATTGTTTGTTGTCAATCTATGAACAGGTTTTAGCCGCTGTGGTGTTCCTGGTTGGCTGCACCTGGGCAGTTCCATTTATAAGGGCTTTGCTTTCTCGAAGGAACTCATCAGTTGACTAGCACTTGTGTGCCAGTTGAATACTATATTCCAAGTCTCCAAGAAAAAAGTATCGAAACCCAGAAACAAAATGAATATCAAGGTAAGTTATTCCATTTGCATTGTAAACTTTCATTCTCACTATGCCCCAATCACAACCAAGATATAATATTATGTGTAAATTGTGTGTAATATATTATATAGAGTTTGCATAAATTAAATTTTACTAAATTGTTTGTTGTCAATCTATGAACAGGTTTTAGCCGCTGTGGTGTTCCTGGTTGGCTGCACCTGGGCAGTTCCATTGGAAGCAGATAAAAATGAGACCATGCTCCTTGTTTCTGATTCCTTGGAGTCGGCTGAAGACAACTCAAAGAAGCCCTCAAGACGTGATGCCCCTTTAAAGTTGAACGACACCTTAATCGCAGGACATCTTCCCGAAAAGAATGATTCCCTTCCTGCTGCTGATCATCATAGCAAGCATCCTAATATCCGGGGTGCTGATGATTCAATGGAGATGGACCACCACCACCACCACAAAGACCATCACATGAAGCATAATATGGACCCAGAGCATCACTCCATGACTATGTCAATGTCAACAAGAAGCACTGTTAGTGAGACCAAGAACGATACCAAGCTGGACATGAAGAAACCTTTGAACAACACTGATGCTGCCATCATAAAGCGTGCCATTGCCGAAATCAATAAGGACAAGAAGAAGCCTGTCATTATATTGGACGACAGAGAATTAGTCGGAAAACCTGAAAATGAGACCATAAAATCCAGCCCCAAGGCTGTTCTTGATTCCGATAAGCTCAATGCAACCATTCCCGCCCAGAATGACACTGCTGTGATGGAAGCTATTCTGAAGCATAAACTAATGGATGGTGAAAGTCATATTTCCGGAAATGACACTGTCCTTCCACAGAATTCTACCGAGGCTACTCCCCTCAACAAAACTGTCCTTCTTGAGCACAAGAAAGAACACACGAGAAATGCTGTTGGAGATGAAGATTGTGATGATCCTGAACACCATTCTGGGCGAGTTACTCTTCTTACCGTTCCAGCAGACAGTAACATGGAGAATCTTCCAGCTACCCAGGTCGTCGCCAGACGTCGTCGTAATGCTTATGGATCTGCCCCTTCCCAAGTCCGTCTTGCTGTTCGCCACAGACCAGCAGTTCGTTCTGAATATAGTGCACCTGCTGCGCCCCCAGTCCGTTCTTCTTACGAAGCCCCGGCGGCACCTCCAGTAAGATCGTCTTATGAAGCAGCCCCTCCTGCACCCCCTCCAGTAAGGTCATCCTATGAGGCACCCGCTGCTCCTCCAGCGCCGTCTTCATATGAAGCTCCAGTTGCAGCTCCAGTTAGATCATCTTATCAGGCACCTGTCGTCCGAAAAGCAGTGCGAGCATCTTATTCAGCTCCTGCCGTCCGTACCGCCGTTCGTTCATCTTACGAGGCTCCAGCAGCTCCTCCAGTAAGGTCGTCTTATGAAGCAGCCCCTCCTGCACCACCTCCAGTAAGGTCATCCTATGAGGCACCCGCTGCCCCTCCAGCGCCGTCTTCATATGAAGCTCCAGTAGCAGCTCCAGTTCGATCATCTTATCAGGCACCTGCCGTCCGAACTGCAGTCCGATCATCTTATTCAGCTCCGGCCGTTCGCACTGCTGTACGCTCATCTTACGAGGCTCCAGCAGCACCTCCATTAAGGTCATCTTATGAAGCACCTGCAATCCGTACTCCCGTCCGGTCATCTTATGAAGCACCAGCAATCCGTGCTCCCGTTCGATCATCCTATGAAGAACCTGCTGCCCCTGCAATTGTCAGTGATTCTGGTTATGGTAGCGAAGTGGTCGCGGACGAATCCTACTAAAATTGTTAAAATTATGTGATAAATGGCTTGGTTTAATATTTCTTAGAACGAATGCTGGCACATTCTCTTTTTGGAATTAATATATTATGTTATCAATGTTATCGTCATAAAAGTGTGATTTATCTGTTAATTTGTTAAACAATAGCAAAACAGCTACTCAATTAAATTGTAAGCAAGCATGATAAAAACGAATAAAAAATATTTGCAAGTTATCCTCAGAAAGCAACGATCTTAGATATCATTTCAATTATGAAGCTAAAATTTAGTCTAGCGCAAACACACTCACACTTTCAGTACATAACTTTTGACTTATTGTAAGATTCTTTTATGGCTTATTTCAATAATTTAACTTCACAATAATCTTATTTTTTACTGGAAGCATTTCCATCCCCTATACTCCTGAGGAAAACCTCATGATAGCAAAGAAGAATTTTCATGTCCACTCAGCGTGGTCAATCTTTATAATAATGATACATCTCAATACAGGAAGATGGAAGAGGAAAAGTGTAAAAAGTTTTCCTGGTACGCATCTTGAAGAAGAAAACAAAATTTCTAATCTTCTAATCTTCAGATGTTGTTAATAGCCTTAACCATTACTGATTATATTGGTCTCTGACTCGCTATGACTATCTATCCGTTACACCACCTTTTCATAATCGTTATCAGTCATCACCATCCAAAACACTTGCGCAATAATAATAACAAGAAAGTTTCTTTTAGCCTTTAATTTTGAAAATGAACCTGTGTTTGCATGTGATGGGCAAGTGTTCCTTATCATATATAAATTTTCCATGTTTTCGAACATTAATTGCTGTAACTGCATAATAACATTATGTAATTTGACGGAATACGTCCGGAACTGGCTGAGTGAGTTCGAATTAATTTTGATATGGTAAAACTGAAAAGGTTGTTAAAATAAAACGCGTGCATCTCACTTTGCCCCAGAACTTTACATTAGTATATAAAACCACTGTTGCATTAACAATTTAAATCAATGTGTAAGCAAGTCTTGACACTTCCGCACAGTTCTAAAGTAACTTGGAACTTTTCAAGATCGTATTTGTTGTTTTTTCTTGTATCTAGTGTTTTTGAATATTAAATT
>JAHZMV010004569.1:0-17673 GCA_027743765.1 Coecobrya sp. COE2 | reverse complement strand
TTCAAAATTTGAGTTATTACAAAAATATGGCATAATTTGGTTTTTTACGAATATCTAAAAATCAAGTATTTCATAGTTACGATATTTTCATTTTAAGAGATCAAACAAGTTACTATATTTGCATTTTTAGGGAACACACAAGTTACTATGGTTTCATTTTAACGGAACAACAAAGTTACGTCATTTGCTTAGATCACCGACGATATGGGAAATAGAATATAAGAGTTAGGATAGGATAATGAAGGATGATGAACTACGGACAACGGAAAATTTTAATAGATTTTAGTTACTCATCTTCATGCTCATCAAAATCATTATTATGATACCTCAACCACATAAGCAGTAAGTTAACCAAAGCTAAGCGAAATATCTATTCAAAATTTCAAAGCTTAAAATATGCATATTTAATTCAATTTACACTTTTCTAACGAGTTTTAGTTTGAAATGTCAAGTCAAGCAAACCTTTCCATGCAGTACTGTCAATGGTGCTACGTCAAATGAGCGATCAGGATGCTTTGTTTAAGATTTTGTTCATTCATAAGAACAAACAAGAAACGCAAATAACCGTCGCATTGGATTAAAACTTCAACAATACTAATAGATAGGGTGCTTGGGAAATGAAAATCAAACGATCCATTCATCAGAACAAAAATAGAATGACATGAATGTGACATAAGTATGACATGTGGAGTGCGAGTGATGCTGCAATGTCTAAGTCGCAGTTTAAAACTTAACTTGAAGGATATCATGCTTGAATTTCTTTTAAATGGAGAGATATACAATATACGTATTAGTATGATGGTTTCACAGATTCCCTCTAATAACTTCTTGTACGTAGTGTGTGGACTACAATAAATAACAATGAACCCAAGTACCTAAAAATGACGTGTAGGTTTCCAGAAAGATAATGAATTACCTGAGTGTAGGTGGACCATCACCATCATGGGAAAAACTCTCAATGCTCCAAAAATTGCTGGGAAATTTCATTGGGCTTCTTCCCGAGTTTGATATAGTTTGTGTTTTGTTTTGTACAATCACTTCATATTTAATTGTTACAAGAATATCAGACATGGCATCCAAAACTATTAGGTAGACGGGACGGAATCAATAACGACATAGTATTGTATATAAAAATATTACATGATATATTTTTTACTGTGTGTTGTATTGTTGTATAGGTATATAGAGAGCAGAAGGGCAATGAAACATAAGAATTGAAAAAAGTTGCCTCATTTATCTGTTTAACCCCTTCATTTTCCATGTTCTAATTTACAACAATTAGTGCTCTGTCTATGATGGGTACAAAAGCGAGAAGAAGGTGGAGTTTGCTTGTTGCATGCACATTATTGAAGTCTGTCCTATCAGTAGAACAATCAGCCAACAAAAAACCTCAGTCGAGACGGTTTTTATAATGCAGTTGGCAGAGGGGTTAATGATGTCGATATATAACAATATGCATTTGCGTCATTGATGGGATTTACGGTGGAATGAATAATATTAACTGTTTAGTTAGTTTTTTTATTCCAGGCATCCTTCCCTTTGAGTTTCCACGCGTGCGGTGCATGCACAATTGTTCATTTTAAGTTTTTAATCATTAAATTCTCAAAAGGTTTTAAGACAGTCGAGCAGTGAGAAGATGCTTCATGTAAACCCATTGAATCAGTAACTGACAATTGTCCTGAAAATTGATGGCATTGTTTTTAATATTTCTAGATGTAACGTTAAATAGGGAATAAGGAAAAGTTAATGTATATAGCTTAGTAATTGGCTTATTTATGGTAGAAAGAAGCAATTATGGGAAAAAGAATTTATTTCAAATGTAAGGTCGGTCGAAGAGAAGATAGCAGGCCTTATCAGGGTGGGATGAGTAGTTATTCCGCGCTAAATGTCAACTTCCTGCCAGCATTGCATCGTTAAAATCAATTGCTATAAAACGGTCTTGTTTTAATGCAAGGAGAAGCTAGAAAATGGGAACACCGCCGCTGGAAACCCTTTTTAAGAAAGAACCATGTGGTTGCCCAAATGGCAAACGGTTACCAGATGTTAATTTTTGCTAAAACGCGAAATATCTGTACCTACATAAAATATTATAGTAGTACTCATACTAATATTAAAGTACATGAATGCTCGCGTAATGAAAAATATGGACTTATGATATGATGAGCAGTGCAAGTGTCGGTTCAACTGTCTACTCGTCATCCACATTTTGTCGGTTTATGGTTTCACGAGATTTTTTATGACAGGCGAATATCTTATGGCGCCCATTAGCAAGCACAAAGGAGCAAATTCTCTTGCAAATTACACACAGAAAACATGTTATGTATTTTTGCTGGATAAGAAAATAAATTTGTCGTAGACAAGCGTACGTTTTTGAGCACATATTGTGGAAGATGATGTCATCATTGAACTCTCCGTTTCCCTTGCTTGCTTGGGCCAAGTGGATATACTGGATATTATACATGTCTAAGATTTAATATTAGATGATGACTTGTCGACTTTATTACCTCATTACAAATGTTTGCATTAGTGTATTTGATCAGCGTTAATAGCATAAACATACAATGCTGCATGTTTATGCATGGACGTCTTTTTGGTTAAGTTTCGATATAAAATTCGCGAAGGCGGAGAAAGGATGATGTGATCTTCCGTTGTTGTTGGCTTTGTCCGTTGATGCCTGATGCTTTTCAGAGTTTCTTCGTACTTTCAATTTTTTATCTCTTCTTTCAATAGATAACAAAGGCGAATAAATGTAAAAAAAAATCAAACGTATTAGTACTACTACGTTGTAGATTTTTTTGAGCTCGTTACAAATTGTACTGTTTAAATAACATCTGCCAAGACAAGAAGACCTTTGTCTACACAATGAAATTAAAACTGCATTTGTGCAAGTATTGTATAATTTGTTACCTAATCCTTCAAATACTCCCACGATTTCTTTTAATCTAAACCCTTCCTTAAATCAGTCACAAAGATCTTGACAAGAAGATGTTTATTCTTCCTCCTCTTACATCAATGAAGAGAAGTCAATTATGATTTATTTCTGAATTGTGTTTGAGTCGATGAGGTAACTTTTTTCTGCATCCAATGCATTTTTATCATTTGAAAGGATTCGCAAACTCAGGCTAAGATCATTTATATTTTTAAGCATTTTTATAAAGGCATCATAAAATTAAACCGATACGATGACTCATTTGTTACAGGATTGCAATTTTGTTTGTACACAAACAAGACAAGTTTACTACAATATATGTGGTCGTTGCTGATGATGAAGCAGAGTGCTTTTGTTGGTTACTTTATTGTTTGTCGCTCGTCAGTCGCAGTGGAATTTCTTGAACTTTTTTTTTGATGATTCATTGGTTTATCTTCTCTGACACATTATGATATTAATTATGCATGATCGATAATCAATGAAAGAGTATGAATCAACGCCAAAGAAATGCTGTACTGCCTTCAGTACCTTTGCACGAAACATGTTTTTCAGTAGGTGCCTACCTATTACGTTTTACGTAGGCATATTAAAAACGTAAACAGTTATCAAGCAGTCCCACTTCAAGTTTAATGATTATAATCATTAAGGGTTAAGCCATCAGAATGGAATTCCATTGTCATTTCTAATTGATAAATTGACAAAGTTAGCGGTGCTTAGCAGATTGATTAGATTAAAATGTGAATAGGCACATAAATATGCATGGATTTCAGGCAGGAAAACTAAAACGAGACAAAGTTGTTGTTCCGTATGCGTCTTGCTGTCAGTCAAGTACCTATAAAAAGGATGACTTCATGGAAGAGATGGGATTGCACGAGGAGAGATGAAATCACTTTTTGTTGTGCATCCCACCACACATTAAAAAATTAAGTTAGAATCTGAGAATGCTGCCACTGCAATAATGTTATGTGAAAGTACAATTACCTATTAAAACAGTGCCAGATGTGTGCAATATTTTTAACCTGGTAAAGAATCTGAAAATGAGTCATGCAGAGCGTTAGTGGAAATGTGAGCGGTTGTTCTTGCCTCGGCAAAGACAAAGTACAAAGCCACATTTTTATGAGTGCATATAATATGACTGGGCTGTGGTTGCTGACACTGACGATAAATAATTGTAGTTAGATTGAAACAAGTCAGCAAAATATCAAATTGTAAAAAAATTGCCGATTTATTATTCTTTCTTAATGCGTTCATGGCAAATAATTTTGAAACAAATTACAAGTTGAGGAAATACAAGCATAAAAAAAACTTTACCTTAAGATAAGATGATGTCAGCTATTTTTATGGCTTACGTGATGCTTAACAAGGATACAATGGAGTTGAAACATGATGATCGAATTCGAGGCGAATTATTGAAATGAAGTAATGAACTTTGGCTTAAGGTTTTGCAAACTTAGTACAGAACAAGTTACAAAGAAAAGTGAAATCATTATTTCTACTGGAATGATCTCATACGAAGGCAAAGCGGTGACATGGTAGAAGAAAATTTAATGTTAATTTGTTAATTAACTGTCATCTTCTGTTGGGATACGTATCTACTATTTCGCATAAACCGATAAATGTGTTATTTATTTTTAGAGGGCATAGGCGATAGTAATAATTGATAAACTATTAACGTGACACTGACGACACCATAAGTCAAAGTTGGGAAGTTCAAAATCATTAAATTGTTAATAGTTCATGTAAGGGTATTAATCATTATTCTCATAATAGTCATAATGCCGGCCTTTGGAAATATTTTTCTAGAGATTTAGTCGTGCATATAATTGAAATAGACTGCTAGTAACTAACTAGTGTTAGGTTGTTTATCCGGCCATGTCAGAGTTTTCATATTTATTATGCAAACTCGTTTAGATGGTGCGATAGAGAAATATTGGTTGATGACCAGAAATATCAATTTACATGTTTCCTATTTATTTTAAATTCCACTAAATGTTTCATTTGTAATGATGGATGAGATAAGATCCATTCCTTCCATTCAATCAATGAGATTGATGTTTGACCACTTGACTCTTATAGTGACGAAAATATTATGCATCATCTTTATCAATACATTATGTATGTTGAGCTCATCAAAATTTAAAAAGTTCATGCTTTAGCGTTGAACTTCTTTTTGGTTCACCAAAGAAAAATTGTTCTGCCTTGTTTCAATCATTTTTATGTTTTGTTATGATTGCTAAATAACGATGTTTGATGTATAGAAACGAGTGTTAAATATGTGTTTTATTTTGCAAATACAGGTCAATGTTCGCGTCACGACGATGGACGCCGAGCTGGAGTTTGCCATCCAGCCATCGACCACAGGCAAACAGCTCTTTGACCAAGTCGTCAAAACGATCGGACTGAGGGAAATCTGGTTCTTTGGTCTCCAGTACGTAGACAGCAAAGGATACACCACATGGCTTAAATTAAACAAAAAGGTTAGCAGTACATGTGTTGCAAAAAGGAAACAAATAATGCTGTTTATGTGATGAAATTAACCAATTTTAGCCAGTCTTGGCAAATGTCTAAAGTCAAGCTAATTTATTTACTACTTTTTAACTGGGAAGGGGTATGATAATACATGTGTATTGAAAATGCGTGTAATGTGCTTAACTTTTAATGCTGCTTGCTCTACCGCTGCTCTCTCTCTGCTCTGGAATCTTGCTACCGTGCAATTTCTGTCAAAATATGCTACGATGCTTTGGACATGGGACTACTACAACAGGAAGAAGTGGAAAACATTTCAGAGAAGATTATAAGAACAATTAAATGCAAAGGAGTTAGCGACCGGGTATTTTCACTGACATTTTAGCTCGCTTTTCTTTGTATATAATGTAGAAAATGGGAAACGCATAATACTTAATACAAATTCTAATTACTGGACAATGTTTCAATAATGATTTTCTCCTGGATAAATGATCCAGAAGGATGTAAAAAAACTAAAGACAGCTTTGGCAATTGGCTACTCTATAATTGATGCCTTTGTATTGTGTCGTGTTGTGTACTGAGGTGTGCTGTAATTTATTTAAAAATGATATTTGCTTCAAACTGGCTTTTGGTTCGTACACATTTAGGAGCGCGGTACTCCAATCAACCAAACTGAACTGGGTTAATTAAGTATCCATTCAGGTACTGACTTTTCACTTGTGGGTGTGAAATGTGTGTTCCGTATAATTAATCGTAGCTGATTCACTTCTGCGTGTGTTGTTACAAAAATCTTTGTTCTTATGATTTGGAATGGTCTCATTATTAATATAACATTGTTTGTTGTTGACATGATGTTGGTACCTTTTTAATAACGCAAACAATGAGAATGAAATCTGGACTGGGTGTCCAATGATTTTGTGTAGATGGGTAGATATGGCATGATTCTTTACAGGCCTACAATCTATATGCCTTGTTAGTATTTGAAGCATGCAATTCAAAATTATTCTAAATTTTTGAATGTAGTGAAAATTTATAGTGTCGCAACTTTGGTTTTTTGCTTTACACGATATTATGATTTACTAAATATGCTGGAAATGCTTTCATTACTTTTGTTTTATACATTTTGACTTAGTGTTACGTGAACCTGTATTTTTGTGAAATCATGTTTTGAATAAATGTTAACGAGTTGTGTTTCTGCTGTAGGTTCTAAGCCAAGACATTAAAAAGGAGACTCCACTTCAGTTCCGCTTCCGAGCCAAGTTTTATCCAGAAGATGTGGCCGAAGAGCTCATTCAGGATATTACCACGGTATGTGTGATTTTTTATACGTGCAGCAGTGAAAACTCAGTTTAAATTTCTTGCTTTACATGGGTATCTATTTTATCTTATATTTCAGAGATTATTTTATCTTCAAGTTAAAAATGCAATCTTATCTGATGAAATTTACTGTCCGCCTGAGACATCTGTTCTTCTCGCATCTTATGCTATGCAAGCCAAGTATGGAGATTTTAACAAGGAGACCCACAACAGTCTCGTCAACGACAGGATTTTACCTCAGAGGTAAAAAAATATTCGATTGACTATTTGCATGACATGTTATTCTTTTGGGAATGTTTATTCAAATAATAATGCTTAATTTTGTGTGTGTGTGTGTAGAGTGATGGACCAACACAACATGAGCCGGGAGGAATGGGAAGAGCGTATCATGACCTGGTGGAAGGAACACAAGGGGATGATGCGGGAGGACGCGATGATGGAATACTTAAAAATTGCTCAAGGTAATTTCAACAAAGTAAATCAGGTTTATTAGGTGCATTAATTGGTTACATATCAGTACTGAAGACATCTATGGTATATTTTTTTTCTTTTAACACAATAAAAGCGAACTACGCAATGTCTGTTGTGCAATCCCTTTTCATGGACACTCGACATTCATTTATGACGCGTTAATGATTGTGTAAACGATTTTTTGCGCAGGGAAAAGTTGCAACGTGAGATTGCCGCACGTGAACAGGCTGAAAGGAAGCAACAAGAGTATGAAGATCGTCTCCGAGCCATGCAAGAAGAGATGGAAAGAAGGCAGCGTGAGCTGTTGGAAGCCCAAGACACAATTCGGCGTCTGGAAGAGCAACTGAAGAAACTTCAAGAGGCTAAGGAAGACCTTGAGCAACGTCAAAATGAACTCCAAGAAATGATGGAACGATTGGAAGCCAGTAAAGAGCTTGAACTTGCAGAACGTCAAAAACTGGAAGACGAAATCAGGTAAAAAAGTGACACAATTTATTGGTAGTGTTGGTTTGATTGACAGCTAAGTAAGTATAACAAATTAAATTGTATAAATGATTTAATGGTTTGTTCTACTTTTTTATCTTCACAGAATGAAGCAAGACGAGGTGCAACGAATCCAAGAAGAAGTACAAGCCAAGGACGATGAAACACGCCGTCTTCAAGAGGAAGTAATCGAGGCCAGGCGTCGTCAAGAGGAAGTCGCCAATGCTCTTGTGAGTGCCACCACAACCCCTGCACACCATCACTTGACCGACATGGATGATGACGATGCGCACGTGCCAAACGGACACTCCCACGAGCTGGACAACGGAGACATGGAACATGATGATCCAGTCGAGGGAAGAACAACTCAAGCGGAGAAGAACGAACGACTTCAGAATCAACTAAGGGTACGACAAACTGAAATCCCTGTTATGAATCTTACCCAAAGTGTGAATTCTCCCCACAGCAAATCCAAACTTTTGTCTTTGTCATTGCAGATGCTAAAGCAAGACTTGGCAGAGACACGGGATGAGACAAAAGAGACCACTTTGGACAAGATTCACAAAGAGAACGTGAAACAAGGACGTGATAAGTACAAGACACTGCGGGAAATTCGCAAAGGAAATACCAAACGACGAGTGGATCAGTTTGAGAATATGTAATTTAGTAATCTTAACTGTAATATTATAAATCCCATGTTACTATTCCCCGTGTAGAACTTCGTACATTACATTTAAATATTTTATTCAATTCTTTATCATTCATTAGTGCTTACTACTACTACTACATAAACTACTAGTTTCAAAAAAAAAATTCATATATATTATGATACATATATATACATAAAAACTATTATGATACAGTACTATAATTAATTTAGAGGCACGCCTTTTCAAACAATCAATCAAAACATTCAAACAGTACATACATTACATCACCACATATTTAATCATAATCAATTTACTTTACGAGGACTATTATATTAATCTTTTGTCGTCTTTTGTTTCTCAGATAAAATGAAGCTGATGATACTTAGTGTTTCTTTTGCCGTTTAAAAGAGGTTCCATCACGCATAAAATTATTGTTTTATGTACTAGCTTGAAAAAAAAAACACTTTGAGTACTTTGAAAATTTCACCGAGTGATTTACGATTTACTGAATCATACTATTTTAAAATCGAATACTGTTACGGTTATATATATATTCATCAACTGTTATACTTACTCTTATAGTTAATATTTACATCTGTAATAATAATGGCCTAGTATTTTTTGAAGAATGATCCACACAAGCTGGAGAAAAAAAAGATATATATATAAAACAATAGTTGCTTCCATAAAAAATTGAAGCCAAAAAAACAATCAGGCTTTTTTTGTGTAGTTCTTGTGTACATTAGTTAATTAAATGAAGAGAGAAATGTTTATGATTTTTTTTGAACATATACTGTTATTATTAGGTTAACCATTCTTGTAAAAATATTATGCATATACATAAAAATACATACATAGATTTATAGGTTGATAGACTGCATTATTGTCTGAGTGAATGTTTTCTTTGATTATGATGATATTAACATTCCATAAAAAATCAACTTACTATTTTTTGTCAAAAAAAGATTTATTATTATTATGATAAATGAATGAACTTATTATGAACAAAGTGGAAAAAAAGAATAACTGATGGGACCATCATATTATAAAAAAATATTCGAGTTTACTACATTCAGTGTGCTAAATGTACACAACAGAAAACTAAGCGACTTTTTTTGTGAATGATGATTGATTGGAAAAAACGGGTTGTCTGTTATGAGAGATAGTTAGATGGAATGTGCGACCATAATAATGTTTAGCAAAATAGAGATTAAAGTGTAGTACTGTGAATGTGAAATATCATTGAAATGTGCTATGTTGTAGGCGTAAGGAATAAAAGAATACAAAAATATATTATTATATATTAAATATGCATAGGTACATAGAGCATTAATTAGGTTAAATGTATCATTAACTAAATAAGTGAGGTTCCTTTTTTTCTTCATCGTCTTGCATTTGATTGATTGGTTGAATGAGTTTCAAGTAAAAAAATTTTGGAAGTTGATTAGGTTTTATTATTGTTATTAATGTGTAACCGAGAATGAAATGTTATGCATGAAAAAAATAAATTAAATTCTGTTCTTTATGAAAATCTGTTGTTATTGTATAGATTACTACAATGTTATTATGTTCCAAGCATTTCCGGCTATTAAATGAAAACATTGTATTCTATTTATGGAATTGAAAGCAGAGAATTTATAATAATTAATTCGTCGAAAGGTGAAATAAAATTTATAACAGAGATTGTACACATTGTTTCCGAGATTGCTTCGTTTATTTATTTATTTCCAATGAGTGAGTATATTAACAATTAGGTAAATCAGTAATCACAAAAAATGGCGAAGAATCGGCATCTTCGAAAAATTAGGTTTTTTGGATCGGCGGTGAGTAGCATTTTTAGGCCATGCTAGCAGTACAACGGATTCTCCTCCGGGAGGCTTCCGAATCGCAGCTTCGCTCATACGAAAGCTCCTCCGTGTCGTACTCACTCCTCTCAGCTAGCTTGGCCAACAGGCGTCTCGAATTGTTGAAAACGGTGGGGTCATACAATACATCAAATCCACCAAGAGCTGCAGCGTCCAAGAATCTGTTTCCGATAAGGAATCTTCGTCTCCACTCAGGACTGTTGTGCAGAGGACAACCAGGTGGGCACACAAGGTGCTGCTTGGGATAATCCAAGTAATAGCGCTCGTCCAGGGTTCTTCCGTGGAGCACGTTTTGATTGTCCAAATGCAACGTCTTGCTCGTAAGAGATGAAGTGTTCATGATATCCCGGGATGCAGACGCAGCTCTGGCTGAAAGGGCAGCGGACGCAGAATTAAGAGCAGTTGACCTCATCAAACAGTCGTCGGAAGCGTAACGGGCAGCAATGTCCACGGATCTGGCCCGTCTGGTACGGCTATCCATGGATGACAGGAGTGATGACTCCTCCCGGCAGACTGACTGAGCTCGGGACACAGATTGTGCCCTGGCCATGGACTCCTCCCTGGACACACTATGAGCTCTGTAGAATTCATTTGCAATCTTGGCACTTGATGATATACGCCTTTCTCTCGCGGACAACGACGATACTTGTTCCGAGGATGCTCTGTAATTTCTGGATCGGAAGCCAATGCCATATCCGTAGAAGGGCTCATTGGTCCATCTGAACGAATGGATAATATTTTATGCATAAAAATAAGTACACTAAAAAGTTGGTCAAAGCAAAGCATCTTTACGAACCTTTCAATAAAACTCAATGGGCCTGGTGGACTGGCGGCACGACGCCTCCTTTCCAGTCGTGCCCTTCTTGACTCGTATGTCATGCTGGACGACGAAGTTGTAGATGATGAGGCAGCCAAAGCCCTCGAGGTTGAAATATAGGTGACCAGTGGTCGGTAATAGGATTCTCCATACTCAAAGTTATATTCATACATTCGAACGCGGGGTCGAGCCCAATGGGTAAACAGAATGGGACCTTTCTTTTTGTCAGCCATTTTACCTTTTTAAATTCCACAGCGAAAAATACCGTTATATAGAATATTAATCAAAAACAAGCTTTTTGTATGAAAAAAATGTTACCTGTTGGAGTGGATGATGGGTGAATCGAATCGGGCTAGAAAGTGAAACAAATAATGGTGATCTAAAGAATGAGACAATTCGCGAAAGGAAGGAAAAGAGAGGAAAAAAAGAAGATATTTTTCTTTAAAAGAGGACAAGAAAAAAGGAAGACTAAGAATAGATTTTTTCCAATGCACTGATGTTGGTATGTATGCAGTTAAGTTAGAACGCTAAAAAAGCCAGTGGAATAAAATGTCTCAGATCAGATCATCATCGTCATCGTCGTGAGATCCTTCATGCTCCACATATGGATAATGGATATTTGAATGCATTGGTTTAAGCAGAACAGCTTATAGCACAGTGGCGGTGCAAAGAATAGATACATTAGGCAGATAAGAATGCTCATGTTATGTAGGCCATGAATTCCCGAACACCCCTCCAAAAACTCCTTTTGTTTTTGTTCGCTGCAATTTGGCTAGAAGTTGGAAAGAATGGGAACTTGTTAAATGTGACATGTCTAGGCCAGGGTTACGATATACCATCGACGACAAAGTATAAACTATTACTTGATGATACACAGAGTACAAAGCGAGCGAGGAGTAGCGGTGAAAATTGATCTTTCTGGTTCCGAGAAAAACCTAATCTGTATCATTAAGCGAAAAAAAAGCGTTATCGCTTTTCCAACATCAATATGCATACATCACTTGCAAGAAAGAGGCGAGAACAGCGCAAAGCCTGAAATAAGAGCGAGATCATGCAGCATGCAATTAAAAAGCAAAAGTGGCGATTGTAAATGTAACAGAAATGCAAATGATGCCTGAGATATTGGCGTCGCATACTACTAATGCTTATTGCAAGACTCAAGAGATCAATTTAATCCGCTCTTGTCTGACGATTATTCGAAACGATAAGCATTTTATGGCTTGTCTCACTTTCAAAATGGGGTTTTGACGATTATTGAGTTGACGCGGATAAAAAATTATACTGATACACATGCTGCCCGATGGCTCGTACATTTACTTTTTCCAAAATCACGTGAACCTTCTTGTAAAAATAAATCACATTTTTTATGAGAACCATGCATTTTAAAATTAGAAATGTGGCAGTCTGGATTTCTAAAATTATTGGATGCAAGGGGAGGCGTGTCTAAACGACGTGTTTTCACATGTAAAAGGAGTTGTGAGAAAGTTTCTGCAGCCGAAATGAAAATGAGAAGAGATAATGATATGCAGTGGCCACGAAAATTCTCATAATGCCCCATCCGTTTTACTTGTGCTAGACGAGTAATAGGTAAGGCCAAACAATTTTTCACTAACATTTTGTCCAAGTTCTTCCAGGCACCTACATTACATTTTAGAATTCCATCCTTTTTATCCCAGTCATATTCAAATCTGCAATATCGTTTTACGGAATGCTAATGGAAGCAGGAAGCAGATAAGTAAATTTGCAAATCACTTCAATTAAGTTGACTGATACTGTATTTCGGTTATTAACACGCATTAAATCTTGTACACAAAAAATATTCACGTTCTCCTTATTACAAACCAGAACTCAATGTACAATATTACTAAACCCACACAAAAATTGAGAAAAATTTAAGAAATATTCCTTCTGGGACCGCATTGCATTCGGTTTGGTTTAGGTCTTGTCTCTTCAAATACAGCAATCTACATAATATTCCAACTTAACATACCCAAGTATGTATAAAGTACACATATATTAAACTTTTCATACTTTTTGACATTTCACGATGACTTTCTGACAAAAATGAATATATTGGTCTTTTAGCCTTGATACATGGATTGTAAAGTCTTACATTTTTCATTACTGCCGAAACTCAACTCAACTTGTCCGTATGCATAAAATACTGTGAAGAAACCGTGCTTTTGCTCACCGTTCTTCATCGTTCGCGTTGGTCGGGATATCAGTTTATGGTTTATGGCCATAAAAATTATATCCGTTCCTGTCTTATAAGTTGGTATTATATGCCTATTCTCTCTAAGAAGGACTCTTGCACATACAGCTACTGTTTCACATAAATGTGTAGGCATATATATCTTTTTGAGTTGAGATTTGACACTGTTGGAATTTGGTTTTGGAATATAGAGATAAACGAGCAAATAATGAAAAATAAGGAGCATGGAAAAGATTAAAAATATATGAGCTCCTTCTCATCACTTGAGTGTTGAGTCGTTGACAGAAGCAAAAAATATTATTCCTTTTTGTCTTTTTCATACGATAAAACATATACTTGTACACTTTAGCCTATTTGTCACCGTATTTAGCAGGATAAGAAAAATGGATGGCGGTTAACAGTTTACTTGTGTGGACTGTGGAGGAGATTTAGAAGAGAGGTGTTCATGCTAAAGTTGTAAAGACTCCAGCAGGTTGCACGAATCAAAGTCTGCATGGGTTTTCAACGTAATTTAGAAACAAATATGAAAGTGGAGAGTAAAGAATCGTATGCTTCACTTTATATTCATGTTTTATAGCTCTGCTTACTAAATGATGAAGGAAAGGGATCTAAACATGGAAAACGGTACAGACACATGGACATCGTGGTCCACGAGCATGAATATTGTAGATTTGAGATACATTTTCTCTGTACAGAAATTATATTCATTCAGAGAACACTTAAATATTAAGCCTAGCCTGACCCGCGTAAAAATCATGACGATACCGTTTTCTGTTCATATTTAATCAGTCATAAAGAAAAAGGAAGAATTATTATAGGAAAAAGTTACAGCATTAGTAACGGAACAAGACGAGATATTATAAAACATCTTCATAGACTTTAAAGTAAAAAGACGCGGACTGCGATTTATTGGCAGCAGTGGTGAGTGACGAGTGATCCATCATTCATTAACAATCTATATAACAGCGTTTTTAGAATGATGATACGATAAAAGCGATGATGGGATCATAGCACATTGCGTCTTATCATTGTCATGCGTTTGTTGACTTTTATTTTTCATGTAATCCTTTTTATCAGCTACTAAATTGTTTTTGTTGACGTGCGTCAACAATCTAAAGGAATTTCATACGAAGGGATCAGCAGCTTATCTTATCAACTGCATTACACACGCAACAAGTAAGTGTTTTTTGTGCTTTCTTTCATATTGTAAGTGTCATATTAAATGCACTGATTAGTAAAAGCGGCTATTCTGTTTTTAAATTTCTTGGTCCCCGGTTTACTTTGATATAGAATAAAGATAGCCACAAAAATATTTTCATGTGGCCGTGTTTAGCTAATTGGGCATGTTACCCAAAGTTCTAAGTTCTAAAAAGTATATTTTTTATATTTTTAGACGCAACTCGTCGTGAGGTTCGGAAAGATAGCCTTACGAACAGCATCGTAACAATTTTGCATGGTTCTCTAAAAATTGGTAATTGGAGGTTATTCAATCATGATTTCCCTTCTGGAATACAAGTTGAAGAGAGAGGCAGAGGGGCATTTAGAAACATCCAGTTCTAGTTCGTCTGATGAAGCCCCAACTCCTAAGAAAATGAAGAAGGGGAAAAAGCATCCACCACTTCCAAAGCCACGACCACCTCCACCGGAAATAGCTGAAGCACCACCACCACCTGTGGATTTGGAATGTTCAACTTCTGAAGATGAAGACGCTTCGCTTCGTCGCGCACCGCCACGAAAGAGCAAGAAGCAGCAGCGAGCTCAGAAACAGCAAGAGATCAAAGAAGATAAAATGGTGCTGGGAGAAATGAAGAATCCTCGTCCGTCCACTTCCGGTCCACTGATTAGAGAGCAGGAGAAAATCAAGCAGATGTACCCTAAAAAGTTTCTCCCCCGAGGTTCTGGTATTGCCAGTGTTGCATCAGAATTAGAAGTTCCTAAAACCATTGGGGCAATGGCAATGGGAATACGAAGTAAAAAAAAGAAAGATGAAAATGGGCCGGTAGAACAACGGCCTACCAGAAGCAGTTCAAGGCGTGCAAAGGTTAACGCTGCTGAAGCTGAAGCCGTTAATGATAATCATGATGAAGATAAGGAGGAAGAGACAAAGCCTCCAGAACAGGAAGCGGTTGTTTCTACTACCAGCAGTCCAGATCAAGATGAAATTGCTCCCAAAACAAAGAACCGAAGAAATGTACCCGCTAGTCCTACTCCCACAGTCCCAACGGTGCACATTGCTTCACCTGTCGTTAGTCGCTCCTCACCAGTTGAACCGGTTCTCCATGAAAAAAGACAACGGAGGTTACCCAAAAGACTGATGTCCCCTGACATGTCGGATCTTCCTCCAGTCTTGTTTCGGATTGGATCAAGCGGATCCATTAATGTGGTGGATGATAACGATGACGGTCCTCCCAATACTCAAGGCAATGATTCCACCATCCCCGCTAACTCCTAGAATGAAAAAACCTCCCGGGAAGGAGAATCAGATTAAGGTCATCTCAATCAAAAAAGCAGCAGACAGTTTTTCTGGCGGCGCGCCACCTCTAATCCCGGAGGACTGCAACCCCGAAGACGACAACGAAAAGACTGAAGAAGGAAGGAGCGGTGAGCCAGCCCGGAAAAGGGTTGCACGAACTAGAAAACCTTCGACCGAGCCTGTTGGAAATCGAAGCAGTTTACGAAATACCCAGAAAAGTCAACAAGGGCCAAAATTGAGAACCAGATCTCCCCCCAGCCGAAAGTCTAAGACGCCATCAAAAAACAGCTAAGTTTTTGTTTTTATAGTTTTTACTTGCTTACTTTAGAATTTAATATTATTTGATTCGTTTGTTTAATATAAAGGAAGCTCATAATATTTTTTTGTTTATAGAAAAGAAAATTATTGTATTTTTACTATCGTCTTTTGTACATTTACTGTCGTTTTTGTACTCTCTAAATCTTTATCTTTAATATTAAATATTCGTTCCCGATGATGATTATAATTTCTCCACCTAGGGTACTATATATTTTCTTTTGTTCAATAATATTATGTTTTCAAAAAATACAAAAATTATACCAAGTCAGTACACTGTACACATTTTAAATAATAGACTTATGTAAATGCGAGCCAAATAATTTTAATTTTTCGAAATGAAATTTACTAATAAAATTTTTGTTGATGTGATGTAATAAATAGAAAGCGTTTCTATTTTAAACGGTTGATTTTGTGTTTTTTACTCTAGCCTTTATTCATTAACTCCATACTCCACCCATCAACTTTTAAAGCCATATATTATATATTTGCTAAACTACAAAAATTACGGGTTTTCACAAATTAATTGGTATTCAAAAACACGGACAAATGTATTTTGTAAACTTTTACCGTGATTTATGGAATTGGATAGCTGGGAGTATTGACTTATTACAAAAGAGCTAGGAAAAAATTCTGGAACAGGAAACATTTTTATAGGATTTGAAGAAATTATGTCTTTCACAGAACATTATATAATTGGAGTAAAACTCATTACTTTAACGAAGGTTTTTATATCTTTCCTTTTAATGCAATACTTCTATTTTGGATAACATTGGTCTCCTCAGTACCTTTCGGCTGGTCAAGTCAAGCCTTGGCAAGGCCTATCACGGCACAAGCCACACGGGCACCTGCATTTCCAGTGGTCTTTGATAATTCGTGGCCACCCTTTCCGAGGTCGTCAGGATCGGCATGAACCTGCAAAAATATATAAAATTGCAACATTTATCATATAACTTTAAGAATTGTAAACTTTTCGTGGCCACCCTTTCCGAGGTCGTCAGGATCGGCATGAACCTGCAAAAATATATAAAATTGCAACATTTGTCATATAACTGTAAGAAATGTAAAGTACATAATAGCATACACGATGAGTGTAAATTGCGAAATAACTTACAACCAAAGTTCGGCCAACAATGGAATTAGAGCCCGTAAGGGAAATCTGAGAATCTTTCATATCAATCTTTGCAACCCCATCACCCCCGGCAGTAACATTCCCCAGGTCACCAGCATGACGAACAGAGTCTGCAGGGCCACCATGTTCGCAACCCGCTGGATTGAAGTGAGGTCCGGCGCTGGTGCAACCGTCAGTGGTGTCACCGAACTGATGAACGTGGAATCCGTGGCTATAAACCAAAACGATCATTTATTATACTTGAAATTGATTCCTCCGCATTGGCAATTCAATAAAGAACCGGTAAACCGGTAAACTCACAGTCCAGCAGCAAGACCCTTAATTTCTCCCTTCACGGAAACTGGACCGCCACCAGCCTAATTGACAAATAAATAAGCACATCATTTTAGTAAACTGATAATACTAATGACTCGATACATACTTATAAATTGCTGAATCATGCAGGTCTTACGGCTTGTTCAAAGAAAACGGTGCCATTGACTTTATCCCCCTTCAAAACGGCTACAGCTTTAGATGCCATGTTTTGTTCGGCTGAAGAAAAGT
>JAHZMV010004568.1:0-14779 GCA_027743765.1 Coecobrya sp. COE2 | reverse complement strand
ATAACATTTCCGTACACCTGTGTGTGTCGTTTCACACCTCCGAACAAACCAGTGAAAATGTTATCCCTTCCAATAATCTGATTATGATTAGGAAACCTTTAGGTTTGAACAATTGGAGGATTATACGGACGTCTTTAAGGGAATTAGGTCTTTAAAGTAAACTAAATATCCTTTTGTCAGAAATTTTACCGATAGGATTCACATGATTATAGCACGAAGATTATATTTTCCGTGGTTTAAGAATATAATGCATATAGGTAGCTCATAAAAAGTTGTGGCAATGCTAGGTCCTTTTTGTTTGGTCCTGTCTGACAACAAGACTTAAAGTGTTTCATTTATACTTCGTATGGTCCACAGTAGATTTGCCTAAACAGAATATTGAGCGTACAAAATCGTTTTTCCACGGTTCGTTTCAAAGTTTACATGATTTTGTTCACAATAGGCAATCTGGTACTTTACAAAACCCTGCATAAGATGGAAAAGGAATTAATGCACTTGAACTGGTTGCACTTGGCCTTCTTATCAATTTCTGACTACTGTGCTGCATACAGTACTCTTTGCCATACCCATTGTATCACCATACGATAACATAAACTGACGTAGACATTTACTTAACAGAGATTTAGAAAGCGCCAAAGACCAGTATTAAGAAAATCTCTGGATTTCATCACCTTGATTCCCGTTTTCTTCGCGTCCCTTTTTCTGGCTCTTTATGCTCCTATTTTGAAAATCTATTCTGAGGTTGATTATTTTTTAGCGTACAGACAGAGTACAGACAAGAAAGAAAATGTCTACTTTACGTATACATTATTTGGATATTTATTTTCCAACCGAACAAAGTATGTGTGCGCGTTTGTAAAGTCCTTTATAGCTGGTCTCGCTATCACATCTTTTGGATCTATTATAGAACTGCTGACAGCATATACTAGCAAATGTCAAGAGAAAAGCCTCCCCTTTGAGATCTTTTGGATCAAGGATCTCATGCTGACTGAAAACTTTCTTGTTAAAAAGTTCCAAACAAATCACATAGATACATGCATATGTAGCGACTTTATGGGCCTGTTTCCATTTACTTTTATACCATATTTCCAGCAGTTTCTTTCTATTCAAAAGAGATTGAGACGTTCAGTTTTTGTTTACAGCTTTCAATCCTTATGTAATTCTTGTATGCATCATCGTGTTTTATTATTATGCACTAGATCATCGATATGTAGTTTTTTTGTTTCTGGTTGTTCACTCTGTAATACAGAGTATGTATCACAATAAGATGCAATATAGCATGGAATAACAAGCTTTTCTTTACTTGCATCGCACACTGTGACATGACTTTAACCGCGAAACTGTACGCAACACAAAGGGTTAACGTGAAATGGAACACGATATGATTTTTCTACAAGAAAAACTTTTGCATACAACCAAACAACATGTACCCAAATAAAATATTTTATTATGAAATCACTTGCCAGTAACTAGAGAAAATGCAATGGGTATTTCTGAATTTGAAAAGTACACACAAACGCATGAATTTTTCTTTCTTTGTCTGTGAATTTAGTATGAAATAACCTGTCTGCTGCATTTGGTTTCAAGGAAATGCGGTTGGAATAACGAAAACTTTACATTGTCATACATTTTATTAGCATAGATCTTATTATCATTCGAATAAATATGCAAACAAAAATGATCTATCAATATTGACAGGTAACAAGATTTTGTCCTAACTTTTGACATGGAGGATGTAGACTTGTCATTACAATGCTTAATACTAAAGATATAAGACAAAACCAATAGATCAACAAATTGTTAGGTATCTTGTTATTTTTCTCGTTTCTCATTCTTTGTGTTCATTTTACTGTAAAAATTGTTTCCTTTTCCCTTTTACTATTTATTTGTCATGCGTGCATGTTGTTGGTTTTTTGGTTGTTTCCTTTTACACAAAAAATGTAATACCAATATGTACTGTGAGTGGTAACATATCATAATCATCATTTCATACAAAAAAATAGTTTTCTCAAAAGTACACAAGGGAAGACATGCAACCACAGTTTACTTAGACGTTGTTTTGCCTTCGACCTACGACTATACGTCGGCTGGTTGGCGGACGGACGGAGGTCCCTTGTTAGGACTCACTCAACTGAAAAGAAAAGCTAGAAAATTTACCCATGCATTTTCCAGTTTATAACTCACTAACAACTGTATTTTGGTAGACAACAACTACTACTGATCTTATGATGATACAATTTGTGATATCTTCTTTTGATCTTAAAACGAACATCCATGCATAATATCTACATGCAAAAGGCTTTGTGCGTGTACAAATAATTTTTAACCTGATCACTATCTCCATCTCACACACAGTCGTTTGCCTAAGGAAAAAGGGATCTTCCCAAGAAAAAAAAAGAACAAGTGAGCCTCCCAATCTGTTCTCTGCCTGTCGCTATAAACTCTTTTTGGAATGTACAGGAAGGTTACAAATTGGAAGGAAATATAAAGAGCAAAACCTAAAGAATAGAAGCAGCGTTATAGGGCGAACAAATAACAAGAAAATGCCACAAAAGACGAAAACGTATATGTATAAGTTTAGAGTTTTTTCTGAAGTTGTGCATTACATAAAGTAAAATTCAGTCAACGACGACAAGCAGACATCCATTACAAGAAAAATACACATGCATGCGCCCGCAAAGGGAAAATCAAAAAGAGGAAGGAAAAAGAAAGCCTCAAAGCGAAAAAACAAAAGCAAAGAACAAGTTGAACATGCACTCTGGATGCTTTTGTTGTATATTATGGTATGAATGATGCCCACGTAATAAATATAACCTTTATGCATGCATAATAAAAGGAACATTGGATATTACGACAATTTGCCTTACAATAATGTATATCTGTCAGGGTGGTATATGACTATGAGAAGCAAGATAATGTTCCAGAAGCGGTTTGAGCCTGAAACAAGCAATCTTTACGGGAGAGCCCCACCTACAATTATATCTCTCCTTTGACTTTTAAAAAATAGATAAAAGAAAAGTGAAGCCTCAAGTAATTAACTCCTTCATCAAGTACATTTTGAGTAATAAGCTACGGAAAAATAATTGCTTTTCCTCCCTCGTTTTTCGGCAACTCTGCTTGCCTTTTCAACTTTTAATTACTTGTATACAGTTGAAACAGCCGACGACGAGGAAACAACTAACCAACCACACCGTTGTTGCTGCTTGCTTGAATCGAAAAATAACAAGAAGAGCAGTCCTAGTTAAAGAAAAGCACAAGGAAGAAAACAAGAAAATAGCTAACCAGAGATAATTTGACTAGAAAAGAATCAAGTTTATAAACATTCGCTGCTGTAAGAATGAGCCCTGCTAACTCTAAATACGCAATGTGGCACGGTGGTGAATAATTGTATGCGTTTGAAAACAATTCATCTTGTGTCTTGTTGTTTGCATATAAAAAACGAGACAAACTTTGAAAATGAAGCGGGCATAAGGGGAAAGAATGCAAGCTACATTCATTGCTCATCGGCAGTACTCTGCACTTTTTGTTTGTATTTGTCCTTTTCCATTTCATACATATCACCACAAGAGTCAGTCAGCATGAATAACAGCAAGAGAGAAGTTCCTTTTTTGTTTATTAGGTACGCTGATGAGAGGGGTAGATAAATAGTTAATCAACTCAATAATGCAGACTACATACATCGACGGGAAAGGGCATGATAATATTTATACCGGCATTGTTTTAATAGTGACTGGGCCACCCCAAATACGGTCTAATGGTCTAATAATGTATTAAGGTAAGGAAACGTCCAGTAATTAAATAAAGGAGCTTATTTTAGATAATGTTTTGTTGATAAAACTACTTTTCTCCCGTGCAGGCCCGACAGTCATATTGAACATGAAACACCGTACTAATATGTAATGATTATAAAATTCAGTAAAGGGCACGTGTGGGTGTGTCATATAGTACTTGACTTAAAAGTGGATTTACAAAAAATAAAAAATGTAATGTACATTTCACTTCAAGCTTGTTATGTAATAAATAAAAATGCGGAACATTTATTGCCTGGACAAAACCTCAGTTTTGGACCCTGGTTGATCTTTCAAATTCAAGCTATGGCTAGCAGTATTGCTTTTACATGTGTGTTAAGATCAGAATTCAATGCTTAATCTCTTACTAGTAATAAAACTTTTATTTCCGTGTACGTGGCCATGATTTTGCACTTGATAGGAAGACGTTGAATAGTTTAGTCACAATACAGACAGACATAATGTTTAATCTCTTACTAGTAATAAAACTTTTATTTCCGTGTACGTGGCCATGATTTTGCACTTGATAGGAAGACGTTGAATAGTTTAGTCACAATACAGACAGACACACTTTCCCTATAACATTATTTCTCACACAGGAATTTACTTTCAATTTCCAATTATGCGCTGTACTTTCTACATTACAAGAAATGTTTATGTTCCATTGCATCATGAGTAAAAGTTAGTTAATTATAAATATGCAACACAGAATCCTTTCATGTAATGTTTGTTACTTATCAAATATCTAGCTTGGAATCTTTATTTTAAAATATGGGGAATGATATATATAAGAAAATCTTTGTGAATACAAGTGCACAAAACGGTGTTTGCGATGAAAAATGGTAATATAGCTAATCGCACTAGAGAACTAATCGGCGTTTCAAGATTTTACGAATATTTCAGTAATAAAATGTTAACTCCCTGTAATATAGGACTCTCATAAGTTACCCTTTTTCACTAAAAACGTAATTTCGTTTGAAATATTTTTGCGTTTTATTACATAGTTGAAAAATATTTTTCATAAATATTTTTGTATTTTGTGCCCATCCTTGTTTAAAGGGAAATTGACTGTCAGATGAAAACAATGTTACTCTGAAATGCAACAAACAAGGCGACATTCATACACACACCATACAAAAAACATGCCATCAGAGATACACAATAGCTCAATTGTCGATTGTCGCTTGAGTGTCATCTTTGTAACCTCCATTCTAAAACAGAATTCGTTCTCTCCAGCTTGACAACAAAGACACTATATAATCAGCTCATTCCAACAAATAATGAGTCACAACAAGTATGTCATATATATTTCCGTGAAATTGTTGTGAACCAAACCCTATTTCCTCAAAAACATGTAACAATATAACATGACGTTTCATGAACAATAAAACTTCAACAAGCCACACACGTTCAACAAAAACGTTACACACGGGCTAACAGCAAACAATTGACCATACTGTCTCTTCTCTGCTAAGGCAGAGTCATGAAAAAAAGTGTCATCCCCCGCATGTGTATTGCTGGACAAAATGATGCATTATCTACCGCACAAGCAGATACTCCCAAAAAGACTCCTGGCTGACAATAAAGCAACAATTCAATATAATGACNCTCTGCTAAGGCAGAGTCATGAAAAAAAGTGTCATCCCCCGCATGTGTATTGCTGGACAAAATGATGCATTATCTACCGCACAAGCAGATACTCCCAAAAAGACTCCTGGCTGACAATAAAGCAACAATTCAATATAATGACGAGAAAGAAACGTGTATCTACACTTCTTCAGACAGAGAATGACAGCGACAACAAACATAACTCCGTAATAAAAGTGAAGCAACCTGCTGTGTGCAACAGTTAGATAAGCGAAGTAAAATCAAATCTTTCATCGTTAAACGAGACAAAATAAAATAAATTTTGAACCATGAATATTTGTGTGTCCGAGATTTACATTAGGTATACCTACATTTTAGTACAAGATGAAGTTTAATAATAAATAGTGAACATGCCAGTCACTGTGTTGGCAGTAATGCTGGAATGAAGTGTCCGCCGGTAATAATCACAGATATTTCATTCAATTGGTCCGAACTTTGGTTACATGCAACATCCATTATTGCAATGCCCCTCTTTCTTTGTCCTTTAATGTCGATAGTGGAGAGCTGTATGTTAAATACTGATAACGACAGCAGTCATGAATCTCTAAACACTCATGTTTCGTGAGACTCGACAGGAGTCTGGAAGATGAATAAGTACTCTCAAACGACGGTTACGATGAGTGATGTACTCCATGTCTTGTATTATTGTGTCCCTCGACAGCAAACATGAATCATTTTTTGACCGATATGTTACATAATATATATACCAAGTTCAAGTTACATGTACTCAGGGAACACCAAAATGAAACAAAAGCTTTCATCCAGGAAAAACATTCACATATTCTGTTTGTTGATCATGACACGTTGCTGTCTCATCTTTGGATGGAAATGATGATCCCAAACCCATGTTTTAGCGGAACTGCTAATGTACAATAACGAAAAACTTTGTTGATGCTCTAACATTTCCCAAAGTGTACTCAGTCCACATTTTAATAAAGAGTATGTAAGATCAAAGATAATATTCAGTTTGATTGTTGAATATATGCTAAAATGTGATATGTCCGACACATTCATATCATTTCCTGACTAAATGGCATTCTAGCATTAAATGGTGATATGTGAGATCAAACACACGATTTTATATCCGACATTTGTACGCAAAGAAAACAAAAAGTAACATTAATGTTGAATAATATTTTATGTATGTTTCTATAAACAAGGTTGAAGGAAGATTGCATGAGTAGAACCACAAAAAGCTGGCATAGGTGCAAAAACCTTGTTAATGTGTGATGATCTACACATGAAATGAAAGTATAAATATTTGATTTTGATAATGGAGACGAGTACATATTTTAGTGTACAATGTCTGTCACAAAACATCACATGATGATTTTATTTTAAAAGGATACAGGAACAGATGGTGGTAGTGGTGTGGTGAAACCAAAAACACTCTTTAAATTCAGTTACATAATGTAATATATTTTTGTTATATGAAATGAATCTATATTAACTTTTTTACTGTTACCTTCCATGTCTACTTTACTAGTCAAAATACATGCATTTTAAAACGGAGTCAGGCTTTTGCTACATTATACGCTAGTTGCTCCTTTAGCAGCTGAAATAAATAAATGCTTGTTTGATCAGCTAATGTATCTGATAAGAAAGCAAAACATCAGGCGTGCATACATTGACTTCGACACTTTGTCTATAATAACAGCCATAATGACAAGGAACCAAGCAAACAACACAGATGCTTGTGGTGGGACAAGCACTCCACTTTCATGAGCAAAATTACAACCTATGTACTTCCTTAGTTTCAAACACACTGTCGGTCGGTTCCATGGTCTGTTTAAATAAACTATTATTGTGCATGATGAAGACAGCATAATACGAGATGATGATGCGTACATTCTTTCATTCATATCATTAGGAAGCAGTGTCGTCGTCAGTGGAGCAGAGAGCATACACTGTCAAGACTTGACATGACATGCTGATATGAAAGAAATAATTGAAAACTCTTGAGGGAAAGGAGAGGTGTAAAGAGAGATTCCGTTTAGAGCCAACACAACATTTGCATCTCATTTGACGCGTTGGGTGACAAGATCAACTTATTTTTTTACATTGGAATTCGAATGTTAAATAAGCTTTTAAAATATAATGCACTAATAAATTGATGAGAAAGTGTATAACTTGTTATAGGAAGATTATTGACAGGCTCGCCAAAGTTGAATTCAAAGAAAAGACGATTTTTAAAAAGATAATGCAAATGTATAATCCGATAGCTATGCTTTTGCTGAAGAGATGAAAAATTGTACTTGGTTGCTTTATACTTGGAGCTATAAGAAGAAACCTCAATGTGCAGAGCAGAGATTTTTTGTTATGATCTTCTATTATTATTAGACTGTGCATCATTGATGAAGTCAAAATGTTTTAAAATCATGATAGACATACATGCAGCCTGACTGACGAAGGAAGATGGACGGGAACAACAGAAGAACCGATTATGATGCAAAAGATGAATCACCTGTCGTACAAGAAACCACATTTAATTTGCTTGAAGGAATAAAAGCGCATCCTTTGCTGGAGACAGGTACATTCTACCTTCTGCGGACGTGACCCTGACTCTAGATTAACTTTCTGGTTCGTCATAAACGTAGGCAATATTCATAAGATGCTTTACTTTGCCCTTGAATTTCGAATTTGTTTAGAAATGTACTCTTCCGCCAATTATGTGAATCTGAAGGTATTATACATGAAAATCTTGAACAAGGATTAGCTATCTTTTACTTGTTTTTACTTTACTTGTATGTAATTTTACAGCAGGCGTAGTTTTCATTACACGTGCATTATATACAAAGACATATATTTCAGGAATATCAGATCTAATAATCTGCGGTCAACCGGAGTCTCTGTTCATTTCGGAAGCATCTGTGTTCACGAAACAGATGAATGTGGAAGACATGAATTGCAACATTTCTCTTTACTTCATTGCATTCGTAGATTACTTATTACATACGATATTATTGTAAGTCTTCCATAAGGTGAAAATTTAAATTAAATACTGCCAGTGGCTAGCTTTTTACATAAAGTCTGTTAAAAGGACAAAAAGGTAACAATCTGAATTAGAGAATAATCATGTAACACCTATTTTGATATTATTTTCTGGATGTAAAGCTTTCTTTCTCTTTGATGAGCACTTTGAACTTTTCAGTATCCCTTTTCGATAATGTGAATAATATAGTGTTAAGACGAGCTATAAATAAAGTTTGCTTTTCTTTGTGAACGTGCTCTTTGACGTTTTTGCAAAGAGAGCAAAACTGATATAAATATTTTTATTATTTCCTCTTGCCATGCTCACACACTTTCTCATGCCAAGATAAATGTTTATTATTTTACCCGTTGACAAGCCGGCATTGCTTCTAATCTAAAAAGTTATCTGATCCGATAAGAGACAGTTTATTACAGAGGAAAATCTTATTTGAAAAGGCAGTAAGTCCTCAAAAAACATTTTTTTACTGGTGGATGGGCTCATTCCAGTTTAGTAATCGCACATGTTGAGCTAAATGTTAGGAGCCCGCTGAGAACTTGAAAGCTTTTAATCCTAAACACATCACTTTCAGCGCAAAAATCAACGAGCAAAAAATAATAACATCTTTTGCTGTTGACTTACCATATAAAAATTATTGCTACAATCCAATGTGTATATAACTTTATAAACCGGGGAAAGATTGATGCATACTAACAAAAACAGAACCACAAAACATGGCAAGCGAAATGTTTGAAGAGTACAAATGAGAAAAAGTAACCAAGTTAAAAAATGGCAAGCTTATATATACATACATAATGTATGGAAGTGATGACGGCCGATAGTTCTGTTGAAATGAGAAAAGTTCAACCAAGATAAATGTCCAACCGGTTCAAATTATGACTCGAGTCAGCACCTTTAATTTTTGCAAAAAGCGATTTTGCCGACTGAACTGAAAAATCGTGTTGGTGCCTACCTCCGACTGTGCAACAGAGCTTCTAGTTTTCCAGTTGCCACATTCTTTGTGGGGAACCAAAGGAAAGGTTGTGAAGCAATGTGTAATCTTCTGTAATAATTATCATGCTAAATGTATAATATGTATGTATGTGGAGTAGCTAGACGTTTTAACCGCAACCACTTTGCCGCATAACGGCAGATGAAACCGATTTTTAGGAAGTGAAGAAGCAAAAATTTTGAGCAAATGCATATTATAAACAAGTCAAGGGTTGAAATCAACTTTACAAATAATTTTTGCTGACAGATTTGGCTCCGTTTGTAAGCAAACTGAAGCATTGCCACGTAACTTGGTACGTTACATGTAGTCAGCAGCAGAAGAAAAAGAGAATCACCCTCCGTGCTGTTCATTGACTGTGGATGTGTGATGTGATTTCACGCTGTTTCTCTTCGGATTGAGATTTCAAGAGTTGTTTTGCCAACTTTTCTGCTTCTTCCAACAATCTAGATCAACATTTTTCCCATTTGATATGCAATATGAAATATACTTATACCGACTTTACCGATAGTATAAAATGTTGAGCACTCTGGTTATATACCTATATAGGAAGTGCAGATTATGATGTCTTTTCATAGCTTTTTTGCATACACACCTACTCACGCACACGCACTTTATGCTGGCGTTGATTGGCAAGCTAAACAGGGAGCTGTTTCATTCCAATTTATTATGCATCCCATTTAGTATGATACCAAGAGAGTGTAGTATAGTGTTCATAGATAAAAACAAAACTTGAGCGTAATTTGATGTCTTTTCTAGTTACATGCATGTCTGCATTTCTAACGCTCATCTACTGATTTCTTCTTAAGCAGAAAGAAAATACGCGCATAAATCATTCGCTTCGCTACCTCCAATAGAAGAAGTGGAAACTTGATTCTTTATCTTCTGAATGAAAGCACATTTCAGCCAATTCACAAGAGTGAAGAGGAAAAATCCTACTTTGACAGCTTCAGTCATTGCTCCAGTCATAACCATAATTTGAAATGCGATTTGTCAGCTTAAGCACTCTAAACACGTACTTAGTACTACTTATGCAAAAAAAGGCTAAAGAATGATTTTCTTCATTGTAGTGTACGTTGTACAAAAAAACATGAATATTTAAATAGGCAATAGTAATGATCAAATGATATAAAGACGCTTTCTTACCTAAAGTACGTTTCACTTCATCCGTGTTTAAATACAAGTTAAAGTTCCCAGCACAATCCGAAACGAGAAACGAGCACAAAAGCCATTTCACAGCGAAAATCACAAATACTGTCACTTGGCTATGCGAAGTACAATTTGAATTTCTCCAACGTCCAATTGATCCCATTTTTATGGACTTGTATTGATGCCAACAAAAATTACTCCAGCAGACGAAGAAATCCTAGAAGCTTATGTGTGAACACACAAAGCTTCTTAAACCAATTTTAAAATATCCACTGCCATTCTCTCTTTTCGCAAATAATATCCTCTCAGCCACTACAAGTCACTTTATCCATGAGTCTTATTTGAGCAAGAAATTGGAACAAAGCATATATATGTATGTATACTAACAGTAGGTGTGAATTGATCTAACTGCTGTGCCGACTTTTTCATTTAAAAAATTCCCATTGTGCCCATTTTGAAAACCAGAGAAAAAACTTGCAGTTTATTTTTTACTTGAAAGCATCCTTTTCTCCTATTGTGTGAACAATATGAATTGAAAGTGTAGAGTTTTGTAAGATTGCAGTGAGAATATTTCGAGTCACTCCAATAAAAACTTTGTAATAATAATAAACTGAATTTCAGTGCTGTTCCCACCCCGAGCAAACAACAACAGTTTATACAGCAGTAGGTAGTGCAAACAAGATAATGATATTTTCACTGAAAATAGTACAAACGATGCTCCTGGAAGAAATGTAGGTAACAAGCACGTTGTTTCATAGATGAACGAACGAGCGAGAGTCCACCGTTCCTCAGCACTTGGCTAGAACCAACTGAAGCTTGAAAGGGTGGCTGCACCAACTTTTTCCTCTATAAGTTTCACCAGTTTTGTCTTTCTGTTGTGTTGTGGCGTAAGAGCAAGTGGTAAGTACAGATCAGAATGCACACCAACAACACACATGAATGTGAATGGTGTGCGAGGGAAATGCTAACAGAAACAGAGTTTGCTTGACTATGTAGGTTCCTTCTTTTCAGTTGTATCTACCAAAGTTCCTTTTGGTCCCAGTGGAATCGTCAACCCTCGGATATTTTTGTGTAATATGCACTCGTAACAAGACTAGGAACCAGTTCTACACTTACCCCATCGCAATATAATGTACACTTTATCAGCCAGTGTATGATCAGAGGAGTCGTTAGGTGTGTGAAGTAAAATGTAAATTAAACTTTTCCGTCAAATTTGTTATATGTGCTATGGTGAATAACGACCGAGAAGAGGAATCTTACCTGGGTACGTATATTTAATCTCCACCACACAGGTAAATCGACACACAAACTTTAAAAGATATACAAACTTTCACACAAAATACATATAATTTTCCTCAAGTACGTTATTATGATGATATCCTATCTTGTACTATGTGCGGCTTCTCTTCCTAGTAATTTAAAAGTAAGAACTCAAGCATTATACTTTTTTCTTGTTTGATTTATGTAAATTGTTCAACAAGATTATCCGAAGTTGTCCCGAGAGAATGATTTTTTTGGTAGATGGTGTGTTCACCTGCGACCAATTCTAACAAACATCACATTGCCAGCTTTTGAAATGATCATTAAAAGTTTGCTCTGGTTTCATTCTGCTTGAAAAACTATTTTTGCCATTGGCTTCAAGAATGCCACGTAAAAAATAGTAATTACCTAAATGCATTAAATAAACCAAACATAACATATTCGTAAGTTTGTTGGGCAAAGCTATTGCTGGTAATCTGTTGTAAAATAATGAAACTCTTTCATGAACGTGTAAACATGTAAATACATGCATGAAAATCAGGAAGGATCGACATTTTAAAAACTTTTACATACTTGATCAATGAATGCTTTCAATCGACTGTTAATGTTTATCACATTTATATTGGTGATTTTTATATGTCATTTAAAATTCATTATTGTTTCACGCTGCAAACGAGAACGCATCATTTATACTAAATAATACTTTGTCTCTCCCTGTTTGCCAAACAATTTATCAGGAAGTATCATAGCAGAGTTTTCTCAAACTTCGTGCTTCTGGTGAAAACTGTAGAGATGGGGGAACGAATTTGGTGCGTGTCTGTGAAGGTGGCGCTAAGGAATTTCATGGGAATGGAATGAGAAGTGGCAAAGCATCCAAGCAGCCGTAGTTTGAGGTCCGTACAAGCTTGCTTCATTATTTCAAAAAAGTAAATATGCAGCTTATCCAAACGAATCCTAGGAGAGTATACTTACGGAGTATTGCCATACTCTGATGATTTTGCATTAATTGTATAGTTTGGTGTTTGGAACTTCTCAGATAAAATCTTGCCAGTACTTTTTTGTTTGAACAAGCATTCATTTTCTTCTAACATGGGTGATGTATGGTTTAAAAATGTATAAATCATCTAAATGAGAGCTGAAGACAAGACAGATCATCTTGGGAAACGCATTGAATATGCGTTGAGTAGTTGATTTTTGCCTACACATGAAGTTTATCTTTTCTCGTGTGACGCAACTAAACTGTATTGCACGCATATGCGAGCTGATTATTATCTAAGGAAAGGTAAGCCTTAATTGCACGATGTATATATTTATCAAATATTATCCTTAACTATTTATGTAATGAAAGAAGACGAAGCTGTGTTATTTTACAAGTTTGACAAGAAATCGTTGATGTTGATACATGAACCAAATTCAAAAACATAATAACGTGTGGACGAAAGAAAAATCTGTATTGATGATATATTTATGAAGGAAAACTTGAACATTTTCACTTTTTTTTTTAGAAAAATAGAGAATTTCAATTTCTAAACATGTTACAGGATGCTTACCCATGAATTTTGGGGTAAAACTTATTTATTCAACTTGCTATAGCTTAACGGTTAAGGCACGACGGTGAAATGATTCCCTCAGCTTTGAGTATTTTTCACAATTTCCTTTACTGGCGCAATATCAAATATCTTTTACAGAATTGATTAACAAATGGCCTTTCCCATGCACATGGATAAATAATAATAATTTTAAATATACCATCATGTAAAATTTCTTTGGAAAGATATGCTTTAAGGACTTGGCCGGACCAAAATCCAGCTTTTACCAATATTTTCTTTAGACAACCATCCATTCAAAACTCAATATATTTATACATTTGGCCATAGTTCTAAAAATCTATACACGTAATTAGCAAGACATTTGGAAAAGGAAAAGCCCATTAGTTCGCACCTCATTAAAACCAACTCGAAGACGAACTTACGCCTTACAAAAATGAAAGATAATCCAAGAACACTCCGTCTGCATTTCTCATACCTATTTTCCTATGTACTTAATATGCCGAGTCTCGTTTATTGAGAGACTCAAGTTTTTAAACTTTTGAACACTTGAGATATTTATATTTACTTGGCCAAAGGAATCCCTTATCCCTTTTATTTTTGGGCACATGGGACGAAATAATTGCCGAGATGGGGCAGTCTACTTCGGGTGAGTGGCCATATTTATATTATGCACATGTGCTTGTTCCTTTTTAAATCAGTATTGCTTACTATATAAATATCCTCATACTCTAGAAATGTTAAAGGAAATCCTATTTTTGATTTGTAGATTGATTTTTTATTTATTGCAGTTTTACATCCATAGTTCAGTGTCTTGAAAAGTATTTTGGGATTTTTTCCCCATTTAATTTCCTTTAGCTCTTGACATACACTATTACCTTTATCTCATAATCAAGTTACCTGGTTCAAGTATCTACAAAATAAAAAATGTAATTAGCATCTCTTCATCAACTGTCATTATTAGAAGGATGCATACAAGTTGTAGAAGGGCGTCAATAATGTGTGCCCAAATCTGAATCAGATTTGAGTGAAGTACTATTGTCCGGCATTACTAACAAGGACGATAGGGAACCAGTTCGTGGTGCAAACAAGGTTTGGATATCAAAGCTGTGTTTTGACGTTTTTAAACTAGAAGCTAGAGGATAAAACAAGAAACATGTTTTTGCATAGTAGGATCGACAGTTTCTCACCAAACAAACTGATTGTGTTGGTGTTATCAATCTACATTTTCTATAATAAAAAAATTAGCGAGCTGAACAGCAGCGAAACTAACACTTGGAATTACATCATTATTTATAGTAAATAACATCATAATATCATTCACAGTATTGAGAAATGAGAGGTTTAATTTTTCCATGCAGGATTGGTTCCATGCTATTTCCCCCCACACATTTCCCCCACGACATTTCCC
>JAHZMV010004567.1:0-20452 GCA_027743765.1 Coecobrya sp. COE2 | reverse complement strand
CAGTGAAACACTTCAAGGTTTCAATATCCTATTGCTGAAAGCATAAAATACTCCACATCCAACGACACTATATTCCAAAAATAAAAAAAGACAGTGGCATTGTGAAAAACTATCATCCAACTTGACAGCCTAAACAAACTCGTTAATTTTCTAAATCTTTTGAGTCACTTCGCTTAAATCGTTTTCACAACTTGCTCTAAAGTGAAAATCACTGTCAAAAGAGACAGTGACATATACGACGGTTATCTATCTGTTATTTTCATTTTTTCTCTGCATTTTCAGAGTACATAAAATACCAACAATCTTAAAACTCGACATTGATGAAAGGATACTATGCAGGTTATGAAGATAAAAATGGTTTTAACGTTTTCTGTTAAAACACTGAGAAGCCGAAGTAACACTATACTGTTTTTCTCGGGTTTTGTTCCTAACTACTACAACCGTTTTCATGGCTTGTAAAATTGAAGAGGTCGAGGTGAGGAGAAAGCTTCTTTCATCCCAATAAATCATTTTCCTGGAAAGATACGGGCTCTAAATATCAAAGCATTGATGTTTTGTCTGCTTGCTTAGGTAAGATGAGATATTATAGTCACTTCGTATTCCTTGTTTTTCCTACTTCAGTTCTACTCCTTTTAAAATGTCTATAAATACTCAAACACATAACCTATCTCTTTCATGCCGCACAATTATTAAATTGCCTTCAATGTATTTCACATTGTACATTTCTATTTTGGGTAAAAACCAAACAAAATTTCTTCCAAGCATGAAGAAATGGAGAATCTAAATAATTTACAAAGGAAGCAACCTTTAATAATTTCCTTTAATGTGTTGAAGTTGAAAAGGAAACATAAAGCGTGCTTGTGTCTTACACTACAAATTAGAAATGAGCTGGAGCTGTATAGGTAATACCTAATAATATGCATAATATGATGCTCATGTTGAGTTTTCACCGGGTACTTGTTTAATGACTTTCTAATTAAAGAAAGCCATACATATATTCAAAATTCAACAACAAATTTTTTGTTCTTTAGTAAAGAAATCTGGCATCGTGCTAAACAAACTATATGAAAGTTAAATTATATTTCCTGGAACAAAGTTGTCGTAAGGACTTTTAGTGCTCCGCCTACTCACATTTGCGGTTGATGCACTGCACTCGTTTCACTTTCAGAGCAATAATAATGACGTGCTACCAATTGTATAAAGGAATGTTGTGTGCTCTTTAGTTTTACTAAATTTAGGTTTTCAGCCTTCAGTCACTTGTTAGATTGCATTTATCAGTGAATTTTGTAATTTTGTTACTTTTGTAAAACTTCCAGATGTAACCATTTGGTCCTCTCACAGAAGGCCAATGAAATGACGGACGGACGTGTGTACTTATATAATTTTCCATCATCACATGTACATCAAACTTCGATAGTCCTTGCCTTGACGTGCGCTGGCATAATGATATTCCAAGCCCCACTCATGAACGATTCAAAAAAGAAACACACTATACTCGTAGATTTGTAGCTTATTGGAAAATGTAAAATGTACCTGGATTGATAGGAGGAAACCGTTAAAAGTGGAAATACTCATCTGTAGAAATCTTGCTAAAATCCTATACCCACTAACTCTCCATGGATGACTGTTTTATGATGAGTTCAAGTAGCAGCTTCTTATGTAGTTACATAGTACATAATATTTTACTTCCTTGTTAACACTGGTTTAAGTAGACAGTCAACTTTTTAGTGTCCCTTGGTAGAAATTAATGCAAATCATTATTTACTCTCAGTCTCAGCGAGCATACCTAATTTAATGGTGTAGAAGGGTAATAACGACAAAGGTGAAATGGAATACCTTTTATATTTACGTACAATTATTCTCTAGTTTCCAAAAAACATGAAGCAAATATGCCCTTTCTCATATAGAGAATCTCATTTCACCATCAAAAGCAATGTATGTACAAGTACTTCAGAACTTTTTTAGTGCAAAATTACATATATATAATATATCCCATTGGTATTCTGAGACTGCCATCGAGCCTTATGTAATGGACACCTTTTTGTTGAAAGGCAAACATTTTAAACTTCACTCAAGGCTTCAGAAAAAGGTAAATGTTCATTTTACTTCATTACTGCAAGGTTTGCAAAAACGTGCTTTTAAGATTTTTCCTTTCCATTAAACTTTATTTTTGTGTTTTCCACTTTATTGCTACCCGGAGGGTTTTAAATCAGTGCATGTGAAAATGCCCTGCAGTGAGTCGCTAATAGAATTACAATTTGATATGAATACATCGGTATATACATATATTCATTTTAGTGAAAGCGGAATTGTTCCAAACTGAATACTGTCACTGATATGTTTTTTTCAAAATCGCCTTTTATTTGGTCCCTCATCCACTTTTGAATACTTGGTGCTTAAGTTGATGCCACATCCCAATTTTAAACCGGAAACCCAAACCAAGTTGCCGCATTTCTTCTAGATTCAACGCACGTTTTACGTGGAAGAGGAGAAAGGAAAGTGATGCTGCTATTCAGAAAGCCTATATGCAACTGTCATATAAATGAATGAGGCTTGTATATTTTGTTTTCTTTGTCCCCTATATAATGAAGGTTTTTCTTGCATTATGAATGTTAAACTGCACCAAACACCACGTGTTCAAATCTTGCCTACTACAATTTCCAACAATGGTAATAGTGAATACACCTCATCTACATTCCTTTCCGGTGTTCCCTTCACGGTTAAAATTTTTCACAAGATTTACGTCTCCTGGTGGGATAAACTGGAGTTCTCCTTGTTTAACAACGGTAAGCTTGGTCAGCATTAGCATACTTAGCATTCGCTTTTAGTTTTGGAACAAACTGACAATATTATGAAAATGGAAACGAACGATGGTATAATGGATTCCATTTTAAAATGAAGATTCATGGAAGTAATGCTCATAAACCTTACCTACGTTGGGTGTTGTTTGCAAATTATATCGTAATTATTAGTCATGAATACAATACGTATTACTTTAAGCCACATACATAATACATTGTTAGTTCATATAATAAGCAAAACCTTGTTCCTAATTCCTAACGATCGTATAAAAACTATTGTTACACATTGTAACACACACTGTTACACAGAGTTGATGGATAATTCACATACCTATTTTTTATTCCATGCTCCAAACGGATTCTGAAACTTTTCTCTTATGGCAAAATTTTGAGTCGCTCTATTTTACTGACAATGAAAAGGAAGTAAGATATTGCTTCTGAAAGGAAAGAATGTAGCTTGATGATTTATCACAATAAACAACACCTTATTATCAAATAGAGGGTCAGAGTTACTAATATGAAGAAAAATAGCAAATTATTTTGAATTGAATCTTAATCTCAGACAAAAAGCGAAATGATATTACTTATATGTGTATAAGTATAAGTATTTAGACTGGAAATGTTGCTGAATCAGTTGTATTTTAGTACAAGTTCAATATAATATTGTATATTTGTGCTAAGCTGTTTACTTTTTTGCATGTTCTTGAAGAAATGTGTATCACGTTTCACATAAGCTCTAATTCATAGGTAAGAAGCATTATCACTAGACTAACCTTTAAACTGTAGTTATTCGGAATTAATCGGAATTAACCCTATTTGTTGGTAACTCCACACAATAGCGTAGCAATCCTTGTTATTTGAGAATGATTAAAATGATTTTACTTCTGTGTATTTTTCCAGTATCCTTCTCATTTACAATCTAATTCAAATGTAATTACCTAAGGAAGTATGAAAATTCGGCGAAAATCAATTAAATTTTTGTATGATTTTTTATATTCATAATATTATGTAAGTAATTCTAAAAATGTTCCTAGAATATTTTCATACATGATTGTCGTTTCTTGGTTTCAGTTTTTGCAGTTTTTAGCCAATTCTCAGAAGTGTATTGATTGACGTTGTATTTTGTGCGGTTTTCTGGCTTCACTACGATTCTGTATTGGACCTATTTAAGTTATGAATATTTGGGCCCGCCTACATTGCTTACTCACAATGTTGCTCAGTAGTAGAAGTTGTTTAAAATGAACTATGTACATACCACACACGAACAAATATGCATATATACATATATAGACTACTATATAACTACAGAATAATAGTATAATTGTGACAATAGATCCTATCAAAGTATGAAAAAGTTGGCTTGTCTAGTTAATATTTGTGAAATGATTGATCACAAAAATTTTCCGTAACAAATGCACAGACTCATAGACTAGAGGATGCATTAGAATTTCATTTCGATAAGAAAACGACTGTCATATCACAATCATTACCAGAAATAATTTTTGAATTTTTGTGATTATACCTTAATGAAGTTGTTTAAAATGAACTATGTACATACCACACACGAACAAATATGCATATATACATATATAGACTACTATATAACTACAGAATAATAGTATAATTGTGACAATAGATACTATCAAAGTATGAAAAAGTTGGCTTGTCTAGTTAATATTTGTAGAATGATTGATCACAAAATTTTTCCGTAACAAATGCGCAGACTCATAGACTAGAGGATGCACTAGAATTTCATTTCGATAAGAAAACGACTGTCATATCACAATCATTACCAGAAATAATTTTTGAATTTTTGTGATTATACCTTAAAACATCATTGAAGTCAAGACACTGAAACTTCGGGGGGTTGATTTACATCTGTACCCGTTTTTATTCGGCTTTTCCTGGTGTTTTTCTATATGATTATCCCTCATAATAATGATTATGTGAATATGCTACATTTTGAGCATTGCATGTCGTACGTTTCGGTCATGTACCCTGAAAATTAATTCTATCCTAAATTGTTTACATACGAAGGTGGGAAAGATGTTACATTACATACACATGTAATCTATCAAAAGAACTGGTTCTTTTGGCTCTAGATCCCTATAATCGGCATCTCTATAATAAGTAAAGATATTCATTCCAGTTACTTTATATGCATACTTGCACCATTGGTATTACTAAGCATATTATTGAGATCTCGATGAAAAACAAGGTATTACAATGGCGTGCGTACTACAGAATCCGTTTTCCGACAAGGATAAATAATGAATTGAAGTTTTACCTGCTAACGACATTCTTCGTGTTAACACCACCCTGCACAGACCACTGAAAATTGACCTCCAATAAGTAGCATAATCTGAAAGAAATTGACATATCTAAGGTTTAATTTTACGTTACAGTCCAGTACACTCTCCACATAATTTAAAATGCAAACACTTAGGCTCTTGCGAAAATGCCTCTTCTTATTCATCATTTTGGTCTGTCAAACGGAGTTTGTTTGGAGTTTGGTAAGTTCAAATAGCAAAATATTTATAGAAATAAAATATTCTAAACGTTGACATTTTCTTGTTTAACATCTTTTAAAACAGACAGGAGGTTTTCCAATTACAAACCGAGGCAAGGTAGATATTCCTAAAGCTAGGACATCCCTTCCCCACAGAATTCCCCAAAGAATATTTGAAGAACCAGACTACTACAATATCATAAATGACTACTATTAATTTTTACTAAATTACCTTTTACTGTGCAAATTAATTTAATTCCTGACTAGAGACCTGTTGTGTATTTGATATTTTATTACTATTTATGTGTGTATGTACGTATTCCTACTATTTGAATTATGTATACTAGTTTGTATGTCGCAGTTTTATTAAAATTATCTGCCAGTTCAAAGTAGCAATATAAAATATGGTGAGTCCGTTTTTCGAGATTAAAATGTCAATATATTGCATAACTACTTGTGTAATAAATTATAATTCCATGATGTACATTTCTTCAGAGGGTAAACAAAGAGAAATGGAGATGCAAGTTGCCCCTGTTCATGTCCTCATGTCGGCAAAGGCAAAATAGTTGATCTAGTCTCTCGTATCTCATATGAGACGTATTTATACATAGACTACCTTTTACACTTCCGTTAATCTCCATTGTTTACAGTAGTTTTATTCGAGTCTTGACTTTTCCACTACTACTTTTCCATTAGACTGCTTGTTCTTCGGGCACACTTTAATATTACTGTAATACGACCCCCTGGCTAGTAAGTCATTGTTGCATGAATACTATTCTAGGCTGAAAAACTACGTTGGCGTACTATATGTAGCAACAAGAGATTCGTTCGGCCTTCTCCAAAACACCAACAGCAAAAATTGCATTTTGTTCTAATCTTTCCTCGATGCATGAATACCAGTGCGTGCAAAAAAAAAACTTTTTAGATCCGAAACATTCTTTCAATAGGTTATACTATACTTATTGGTAAGATGGGAAGAATACCTTGAAGCAATTTAACTTTTCTTCTTGACATGAGGTTTGCAGGAACGGTGAGGTAGTACATAATACATCGTGTGTAGTATATCTGTCATATACAATAAATTGGATTTTCTCGATAATGCAGGCAAGTTAATGTAGGTAAGCTGATATAGGTAAAGCCGTACATGTAAATGCAATATTATAAAAACGTTATAAATTCACACACACGCAACGACAACAGCGGAATATTCTGAATAGAAAAAGAAAAGCGAGAAGGTTCTTCTCATCCCCAAATCCACCCTCCAAATCACTTCCTGTGCAGTACGGTGAAAGCGATGTGAGGAAATATGTAGGTGGTTTAGATGTACATGTTAAGCAAAATGAAAGGTAATAAATTACAAAAACCGTTTTATCGGTGCACATAATTCCATAAAATGTCAGATTATTTGAACATCTCGATTTTGAATACTGATACAAGATTTTATTTCCTCATTGTTTGATAGTGAAAGATTTTTCTGTTATTATCATAAATTGTAATGGGAACATTATGAGTAAAAAAGAACCCAACGGGTTAAATTATTCTTTTGGTATTATATAACACAGCAAAAATATTTATAAAAATATTCATGACCTTGATTATTACACTGACACACAATTATTATGTATATTTCACAATTAGCATATGCATTCATGTGGAACCTATCTCTGAGAATCCCACGAATTACGTGACGACGGCCGATTTCTATCTTGCAATAGTTTGTTCTGAGTTTCTGCTCTACTTCGAAGATTTGTCATTCCTAATCCGGAAAGTTGATTGTGATTTGTTGGTTGCATTGTCATTGAGGATGATTTTTTGAAAGTTGTACTTGTAGGCTTGATGTCTGTATTTTTTGTGTCTTTCAGTTGTTTTTCTGCTGTTTGTTCATCATCACTTAATGTTATGTTCAGCAGATCGAGATCATCCATTTCATCAAAGCTGTTTTGCATCTGACGAGAAACAGTCCCAACTTGCCCCAGTTCCTTTGGAGAACCTTTCATTTTTACCGGAGTAGATGTAAGGAAGCGACTTTGGTTATTGGTGTCTCTATTCATTCTGCCAACGGTAGAACCATTGTTGGAATTTGTGTATTGAAATCTGTTGTCTACACTCAGTTCGCTCTCGTTGTCACTATTGGTAAGTTGAAAGCGTTTTCTTGTTGACAGTTCTGAAAATGTTGTTTTAGGCCCACTTTGCGTGCTCGGGTTTATCTGACCAGGCTGAAGATAATAGGGCGAGGCAGATGCTTCAAGAGACTGTTTTGGGAATCGTTGATGATCGTGGTTTTCTTCTTCCATGTTCGTCGAAGCCACCCACCTTTGTTGTACTTTGTTGTTTACAGACCGGTCTCTCGAATTGTGAAAATCGCCAGTGTTATTTTCAACAAATGCCATTTTCCTGTGGAAAATCGTAATTGTAAAGTAAAGCAAAGCTACATGAAAGAATGTTCCATACGAAGTGAATAACATAGTTTCATTTGGGTTATGTAAATCATGATTCTGCCAAAGAATTGAACCGATCAATTAATACAGTTTGTATTAATGAGTGGGATAATTAAGTGCAAGAAATGCCTATTTAAACTTTTCAGGCAAACAGACAGTTTCAAGTATTGGCATACAATGAATCTCATTTACTCATTACACTCACTATACTGACCTTTCCCTGGAGTAATTTTGTTTACTTTCTTCATAGTTTACATGTTTGGTTCCTTTCTCTTCCCGTACTTGTCGATCATCAAATTCCTCTGCGGAATCCTCTTCACTGAATGACGTTTCATCACGGGTAACTTCCTTCTTGCTTTTATTCACATAGTGTTTAATCTGTTGAAGTCGACTATCTGACATTTCGTTGTTCCATCTATTTCCTTCGTCAGTTGCTGTGTTTACTTTTCCCAATGAATATTTCAACATTTCCATTAGTTAGGCATAACCATTAACTTGAATATATCCTCTAACTCTTCACTCATTAGTTTGCTTACCCTGATTTCCGACCGTGATGACTGCGCTTGATTTAGCATTGGCAAGTATCTCATTTGAAGTTGCAAAAGAGATTTCATCCTCATCCCAATCCTCAGTTTCCCCTATTTACATAAACACAAACGTAGGTTGGGGTAAAAATTAGCAGAAAAAAACAATTAAATCTAATTAAAACATCTCTACTCAACAAGGTATTTAATTTGTACAGTGTAAATTCGTGGGAGTTATGTATACCGTTGTTCGTCAAATACAGAAATTCGTAATCCCATGTAAAAATGTAAAGTCATATTGGCTTACTTTCTTTGTATAACTGTTTTGTATTCATTTTTATGCTCTATACCCTGTAGCCTATCTATAACTATAACTCATCAAAAAAGAATCAGTCTTACCACCACTACTACTTCTCGAAACAAGATCTTCTTCAACTCTTCTTTTCCTTTCTTCTTTTCTACCTGCTCGCTTGACGATAATTTCCTTTCCCTGAAGTTCATCATCCATAAAGTCGTCTTCTGAAGTATTTTCCTGTGGGCTTTGGTCGCGATGTTGGTTTATGAAATCTTTATTTTCGTTGTGCCGCTGATTATGCCTTTGCATTTTATTACTTTTAGAACGACTGCCAGGCAGTTCCGCCTTTTCATGATCTCCCATCGCACCACTATTTTCATACATTCTTCTCAGTTCTTCGTTGTCGTCTTCACGATCGTATTCATCAACATTAGAGAAAGGGGACGATTCAGAAGAGTTCCTTCGAGCTGGCACAATAAAACGTAGAGAAGGAAAGTGTTATCCTTGTTATTATTATAATTATTGCGCGTCGGAAGCATAAAGATCTTGGCATAAAGGCTTTGTCGTGTTTGTCAAGCTGTCTATTTATCCAAGGTCCTTATTTTATGCATGGTCATTTATTATTTGAATTTTAATGTGAATATGATGTCATTTTTATTTTTCTGGGAAAAATATATTATTATGTGAGATCATTTTACTGGCCTGTATACTTTTTCGAAACGCTGTATTAAATGCATAATTTATGACCATAAAATACTGAAATGAGATGAAGGGCAAAGGTCATTTCAAAGATAAATGTCATGTTTTTACTCTAATGCGCTCCTTCCGCCCCAATTCTACACTTGTTTTTATGGATGGATTTGTGCTGGGACAACAGTGGTGAAAGCGACTAATGCTAGTTTAGTTGATTATTATAGGAATTAGAAGAGAAAACAATATGATACCAGATGCGGCAGCTGCTGCTGATGATTTCGGTTGGTGAGAAGGTGTACTCTTATTCATGGCGTTGGCATTACTATTCAAACGCTTTAATGGTTTTGCTGATTTTGGCCGAGAAGTAGACCGTTTCCTGCGTGTGTTGGACCGAACAGAATTATGTCGACTTGGACTAGTGCTTGCCCGTCTTTCTAGTGATCGGCTATCTCGGGGACGGTTAGTTGAGGTGGACCGTTGCATGAATGGAGGCAGTTCTATTTCTTCTTCAGACTCTCCACTTGATGACATGTCACTGATGTTTTCCGATTCTCCTTCACCTGCCTTTTTCTCTCCTGCTGCTCCTTGTTTGAAACTATTCCCTTCCGATTTCTTCTTCCTTGTCCAACGAGCTTTGGAGAAAAAGGTTGTTTTCAAAGCTGGGGCAGATGAAGGTTTCTTTTTTCTCTTTTTATCACGGGCTTTTTCGTCATCTCCAGAACCCTGCTCGGGTTTATGCTTCTTCTTCACAGCGGATGCAACCTTAAATTCCATGAAAATGGAGAAGTAAATGAGAGGCACTATATAAGAAAGTTTACATGTACTTTTCGGGGACAACTAGAGTCATTCGGCATTTGGCAATGTCATTGTTAGCTCGTCAGCGAAGATTCAAAGAAACTCATTCAATATTTTAAATGTACATTTAGCGAAAAATCCAAAACTGTTTACAAACTTCCACAAGCAGAACAACAAAAGAGCAGAGGATAGCCATATAAGTAAGTATAAGGGACAAGTAAAGTACATTAAAAAATAATAGCATTCAATTTTTACCCGTTTTCCAAAGTTTTTCCCGGAAGACTTGACAGCAGTGAGAATTTTACCGAAAGAGCTTTGTTGAGACTTTTTTGAGCTCAGGGTGGAAATGGCATCGAGTCTCTCGTCAATGGAATATTTTGTAGCTTCAAACTTAGCAAGAGTTTTTACAGCAGTTCTTTCCTCTTCAAGCTTTTCATAATCCTACGCAGCAAAAAAAAATGAAAAATCTATATGTAAATTCTTTTGAAAAGTAATAACAATCACTAGCGACCTGAAAATCTACTGTGTAAACAATTTATATAATATTGTTGAAAGTAAACAGACACAGTAGTGGGCTTTCATGTGTATAAAAATGTTGATTTGTGACTAACAACATTCACTCATTGTCAGAGTTTCGTTGCACGTAACGTGAAAACTTTTCCTTCACGTGAAAGAAAAATATCTACCTACATAATATGTATATATGTATTCATGCTCAGTATTTTCCTTATCATGCTAACAAGAAGAAAGAAAGAATTTCCTTTGTATATACCTACATGAATTTTATCTGCAGAAGATGCTCTTTGTTGAGCCTTGAAATGCTTCAGGGCTCTTTTCATTTCTTCTACTCCAATAGCTGTACTTTCCGGATTAAGTCCAATATCACTCATATTCTGTTCCAATTCCATTATTGTTTTCGCACGAACTAGATCTAGTTGGCTTTTTCGTTTCTTTCCCTCAGTATACTCATCAGCGCTAGACGTAGTATTCAAATCATCATTATTATCGGAATTCTCATTCTCCTCCTCATCCCCTTCTTCATCTTGTGCATCATCATCCGGAGAAACTTCCACAATTTTACGAGCGTCTGCATCAAAAATGTACTTCTTTCTGGCAGGTGCTTGCTTCAGTGAAGATTTTCCCCTTGAGTGATCTCCAAATTCGGAATGATTCTGATGTTGTTCTTGGTGTTGTCTATCATTCTTATGTGAAGACACGGCGCAGATGTCATTATTATGTTCATCGTCATTTACATCTACAGATTCAGAAAGCGTATAATCTGAAACTTCATCTGATTTCACTTCTGTCGCCGAAAATGTCGCTGCCATTTCTTTTTCCGCTTCTCTGCTACCTTTAATAATAAAAATAGCAATGCGATCAGTCTTTTCATTTTGCTGAACATGGACATGATGTTTTAGATTTAGCTGGTGATGTTACTACTATGTATTTTGTTATATATCTTTGTTTCACAGTATAATATTCATGTTTATGCTTGAATAATGTCAAACCAGATTTATTCATTGCTGCGACTAAGCCAGAAGTTGGTGGAGTAGTACGAGTTGACAAAGAATGTTGATAATGCTTCTGGCTCCCTTTATTATTAGTAGCAATGGTACCAGTGGTTGGAGTAGTGGCAGAAGCATCACTTGAATTTGGCAGGATGGAATTGTCATGCTTTCCCTCATGGAATTCTTCCGGTTGAATTATTGTCAAAAACTCTGGATCAGATTCAGAAAGTGATTGTAGTTGCGCCTCTGTACCTCCACGGGAGTACTCCTCATGTTGATAATGCCTGTGCTGCTGCAGCTCAGTTGAAGGATGCTGACATTGCTGTTGGTGATAGTGGTGATGTTGAATTATTGGATCGTGTTCATGTACCTTTGTTGAAATACGACTAGGTGCAGCTGAAGACATGTGTTCTGTGTCAGAATATGAATGAGTTACCTTTCCTGCTACTGCCACAACTTTGCTTTTTCTTGGCTTTGCCACAGGGATCCCGATACTTTCACCACCGAATTCATCAGCGCTATCATCCCACGTGTCTCGTGGTGCCCCATATGAAGGCTCAAATTGCTGCTGAGAACTTTGTGACACGAGGTGTCTCATCTTTGGCCCTACTAATATAATTCCGGATGGAGGTGGGACGTTTCCAGGACTCGAATCGCTGTTTTCTTCATTCCCTTTCCTACCTTCTCCGATTTCACGCTCCAGTTGAAAATTGTCATTCACCGTTTCAACTCGATTTTCAGTTGAAACTAGCCTATTATTATTGTTTCGTCTGGCACCATTTTGGATTTGTAGTTCTTGGCGAACTTGCTGAATTTGCCTTTCATGTTCTTGTTGAAGTGAGGCTAATTTATCTTGCCAGAACTGTTCCTGACTTTCCAGTCGTGAAATTAGAGACTTGAGTTCTCCTTGAACCTACATAATATAACATGTGGGGAGGCATTAAGAAAAATTCATTCATTCAAGGAGATTAGTACGCTCGTTTTTACAGAAAAGGATAAAATGAAATAAAAACAGGAAGAAAATTGTTTGCTTCTTCTGAAACGCAATACAGCGTTTTGCAAACGGGTAAGGCATACAGAGAGAAAGAGAAATGAAATATAACTGCAGAGTTGCTTAGAATAATATATTGCATATATATATAATTGTACATACAGATGCTTGTAGCAATCTTTTTAACTCCACAAATTCTTGTTTCCATTTCTGTGGATCCCCAACAAATTGAGGATGGTTAATAGCATCAGCAGGGGATTTCGTAACTTCGCCATCTTCCCTCAAATGTCTTTGCGATGAATTAATGGAAAATCTCATAGTAGGGTCCTATGAAAGAACAAGCACAAAGCTTTCCAAATAAATTGTTTCCACACAAGTGTACACATCTACGCAGTATATATCAAAAGAGAAAGCCGAAGGATTACTATTATTATTATCAATTTCTATTTTGTTAGTAAAATGTGTTTCGACGCCAAAAGTGTAACGCTACTCAAGTGGGTACAGAACGGAAAGGAAAATGAATCAAAATCACATTTGCTTTTTCTCAATTTCCATTACGGTTCTTTCATTAAACTTTTTTTGTTTTTGACTATTTCACTAATGGATTTAACGGAAGAGAATGAAACAAAGCCAAAGAGTACAATAGCCGAATAGTCAAAAATGGAATAGAATTAAAATCAAGAAAAGAGAAGGTAGGAATTCACATTTCACACTAGTGAAATAAAAACCTGTGGGAAGAACAAGTATTATGAATGTATACCTGTATACTCTCAGAAATCATAGCATTCGTTACCTCATCCGTCCCATTTTGTCCAACTCTAACTTTCTCTTCCTCAAGATTACGCCAATGTGTTTCATGCTGACTTGGTACTCCAGACACGTCCACTGTTGTTGCCTCTGCCCGTTCCCGAATTCTCAGAGTAGCACTGTTTGCCATTCTAGCATCCCTACCATCACCAGCACCAGGATGAGAACCGTCAACTGTAACAATTCCATCAAAGTAAGTACAGGCCAAAGTACACAGAAAAAAATCTTTTCCATGCTGTGTTGCGGTGAATGAGCATTTACTAGGAACATGTTGTTGTGTACAACACGATAAGAATTTCTAATGACCTCCACTTAGTTCTTGCTTGCTGCTACAGGCAAATGCATCACATAACAGCTAAACATATATAGCGCGTTATATAACAAATAATCAAATCAAGTCCTTATGCCTTTAGCGACAAAAAGGAAGGAAGGTGTACGGATACATGCCTAAAAGGAATACACTGCATTTTATGTGTCTTTTAGTAAAGTTTACAAAATCAGGACAAAATAAGGAAAGTTTTGTAGCATTTACAAATACCCAATACATAATACAAAAATGATAATTTTGTTTGTGGTTTAAAGACTGGAAAGCATGGCACTCGATAAAATTTTCTGACAGTAAGCATATTATTATGTGCTTGGAGATAATGATTTCGAATAAAATGTTTATCCATTAGTCTACATACCAGGTAGTTCTGGAAGTGGAGACGATGATACTTGGGGCAATGGTGGCCGCATTAAAGTTTCCGCTTGGATAGGAGAATCTCTTTGAAATGAATTTGGCAGTTGGTTTAGAGAATCTGGAGAATGTTTGTCAGAGGAGTGACATGAATCAAATTGCTGTTGATTATGTACATTTGGCATTTCTTCAGGCAGCAGTTGCAAATTTGATGAGGACTTCAACTCGGTATACGTTTCTGCCCATTAAAAACCAATTACCTTTTAATTAGATGACACGAGCCCATATAATCGGACGGAGATTATGCATTTTAATGAAGGTATAATAATATTTACCTTGAATTGCGACTGCGGTTTGTGTAAACGATTCTCGTTTACCGAGGCCAGTCGCATTCGCAGAGTTGTTGTTACTAGTTGCTTGCTGCCCTTGATTTTGATTGGAAGGTATATTATTGAGAGAGGTCACGGATCCTGAGAATGAAAGATTGCTAGGAAGTAGTTGATTAGCACCGTATAGTGCAGAGGGAGAAGGTGTGTGTCCAACAGGAAATAACGCATGGTTCATCAACGTTTGGTGTTGGGATGCCTGTGGGAGAGAGAAATGGGAATCATAGTTTGCATTGATGGGTGTCTGTTGATGTGGGAGTCGATGACGTGATGTAAATGGTGTCTCTGGGTGTGAATGATGACAAACCATGGCTGCCGATCCTGAAGGATGGGATGGGTACAAGGGATTCACTGGAAGACCTTGATGTCTGCGCTGGATATGTGCCAAAAGGTAACTGGGCCCAAGAAACTTCTTTAAACAATATGGGCACTACAAAACGAGAAAGCTTGTTATAAGATAGTTATTACAGCAAATATTCCTCAAAGGTATATTAAAATTAGGGGTAAGTTTGACACACATAGCCACGTATAGCTCATATTAATAAGTTCTGGATGAAAACTCACTTTAATTGGAAATGAAATGAAAAACTAAACGAAAATAAATAGCTAAAGGATTACATAGCATCAAAGTATTTGCTCTGAAAAAATACCTAAAGCGAAATCGATTTAATCTTTTAGAACAGTAGCTTCAATTGGATTACTAAACATACAATAATAAGTAGAAGAACATGCACATCTGCGTGCTTTCACTTTCACCCAAACTAAAGTTTATAATTCAGGGAAGAACATGAAAAGCAAAAAAGGTAGTTTTTATGCTCAAAAGGGGTGAGGATTAACTCTCTTGACGCTTCTGTGCATTTCACCTACCGGATCGTATTCATCGGCGTTATTTTCACCAAGAATTTCGCTCTGAGTGGTAGCCAGCATCTCTTTGCGTTTCTTTAATTCTTTTTTGGCACTCGACAGGGTCTCTTTGAGATGAAGGATTTCCTCTGAAAGTTTTTCGTTCTCCTTTTCCCTCTCATTGTACTTTTCTTGAAGATTAGTTAGCCTTTCGATGGATTTCTCTTGAGACGCAAGAAGAAACTCGGCGATAAGTTGGCTAATGCGAAAAACCTTGATGAAAGCCGGATCTATTCTAGCTCTTCCATCATCAAACTCCGTATCAGCTTTACAGAACGTCACTGGTTTTATCAGCTCCAATAGCTGACTAGTGTCACCCTCGTGGATTAGGTTGTCGATGTCAATGGAAGCTGAAAGATTAGAAAGACCCTTCTTTGTACCTTTTTCATCCGATTTTTGCAAATAGATAGATATGCATACAAACAAAATTACTGGAGTACCCATTAATAATACATATTATTATACATATTTGCTCGCTCATGTACATATAATCTAAAAGTACATAAGGAATGTAATGCTAGCTAATAAAGACCCCTTCTCAACTCTTTTTAATACCATGCCCTATTTTACTAGTTACATTAAATAGCATACACAGAATAATCAATTGCTTACCAATTTTTTTCCAGTCCAATTGTTCAGTTCTTCCCTGGAAAGTTATTTTCCCCGGAAGGCTTGGCTGTGGTGTATACTTTAGTGAACTCATGTTTTACACCGTTAAGAAGTAAGTTAAATCATATTTTGCATTTCATTAAACAACTATGCAGAGTCCCTATATACACACTTTTGTAAAGCTTATTAACTATATAGCACACACAACCGTGGAGCACTCTAATACGAGTAAATTATTGAGTATTGAATTAAATGTTAAAGAAAGTCTAACGTTGTTCAATTAAACTCTAAATTCAAAAAAGCTACATTAGCCTTATGCGTTTTCACTATATGACATCTTTGGAATTTGGAACCGTCCGTTCCAGTCACCTAAAATACTGATGATGGTGATTTTGTACATGATAACTTTTCAATTTCTTGAAAATGTTATGACCCATCTACTGTAGACACGATGAGAGGCAGACGGCAGACCCATGAATTCATGAACATTTTCTACTTCCAGGAAGCGGGCATACTTCGTTTGTTTGGTCAATGCGTGTTGTCATGGAATCACAAGTATACACGAATAGTGTTATTGAAAACGTGAAGGTAGTAACTCTGGAAAACTTTGGGGAAAGCTGATACTTTTTGCCTGGCCAGTTCCGACATTACTATGATAATATGCGTTATTTGTCATTTTTATATTAACATTATACATAATTTCTCATGGTAAGATTCCAATGATTAAATAGACCGAAGTGGACTAATATATTTCGAAGCCGAAGAAGGTGTCAGCATCATGAAGGTGTATTATGAGGATGATGAAATGCCTAATAAAGTGTGTATATGCATAATAGACTTAAACTCGTTTATAATATAAACGTATCGGTATTTCGGTATAATTTCTTTAAGTACATATTTTTATTGAATTAGCAACAATGTAATTATTAAAAGTGCTCTCTATACAACTGTACTTTAGTTTATCGAAATATAAACAATCAACTTTAGCTAAAATAATTTCCTGAAATTACAGCAAGTATTTAATTCATACTGTGACGGATTCAACAAATATATTATATCACTAGTAAACTTTCACAGTGAAAACATTTACAATATAATGTGTAACTTCTGATGGGGCCATAATTTATTATGTTGTTGTTGCAGGCACATTTTTTCTAGCTGATCTCATAATATGATTTTCAGCAGTAGAATTGATAATAAATAGTGGAAGCACAAGAGATAAAATTCTTACTCTTTTATATATAACATATCACTGATTCTTATATCATAGAAGTGAATTTAGCAGTTTGCTAAAAAGTTAAATTTTTAATAAAGCAGAATCTGTTGTGGATTCCATCAAAGGCCATAAGCCATCCAACCGACCGCGTTGGAGTCCACATCTATATTATATTATACTATACGTAATTTGTGAAAGCAGTTTCATTTGATCTAAGTTATCATAGGCACAGTGTAAATTTTCTGTCATTTGTGTTTTAAATGCGTAGATCATATTATGTTCTTTAATATCTAAAATATATACATACATTCTGATAGTCTGTCTTTTAAAGTATTATATTAGACACATGAGGATTTTGGAAGAGCAAATTCATAACACTTGGCAATCCGAATAAGTGATTGTTTGACAGTGATCTGTTTCCTGTGTGCGATTTGTAGCATTATTGATACGCATGTGGGAAATTAAAAATGGTTAGTAATTCACATACATATCAAGTAACAAATATAACAATGCTAGGATAGGAAATATTTGTTAATCAAGTGTTCCACCATAAGCATAATCGTATAACTTAAAGCTATTTATGAACCAAAAGGGGTGAGACGAAGTCAATATCTATCTCACAATCAAGCAGTGAAAGGTAATTATGAACATTGCTGGTTACCCACAATGCGGGTCCCACATTAGATATTTGTAATATTATAATACTACATTAGTAACAGAAAAGAGTACAGTATAGGTTTATATGTTGTTAGCCTTATAATGGTGAAAGCAGTGTGTAGTCTGTTGTGATACGTGAAAGGTTCAAAATGTTAACAAAGCTAGCACTCATGGACAAGGACAGGGAAAATGGTTTGTTTGGCGGAAGGTGTATGGTTAATAAAAATAAGTCTAGGCAAATAATGTCTGAAAAAGCGTTTGCAAATAATATATCTAATATATTAAAATAAAACAAAAGTTATTATATAAAGTAAATAATGAATGACTTTTAATAATACATATTTTGTGATTTTTGCTTTCTTCTTGGTACAAGATATAAATATTTTAAAGAAAAATTATAATATAGGTAATAATAATAATAAAGCAGGTTGACTGTGTGAGCTTCTTTTTCAGTTTGCAAAAAAATCTCATGCTTTTTTGTATATATAAATTACTGATGAACGGTACCATTATCAAAGCAGTAATATTATCGTAGTGTTGTGAAGGAATATATTATAATAATATTATGTTTTATGTACTTGTTATGTTATGAAAACTCTCAGCGAGTTTCTACCAATCTTTGCATATTTCAAATTTCCATTCCCATTTCAAATGAGAATGCTTATCGTCATCGGTGAAGTTGGAAGAGACAGAATAATCCCCACGATAAAGCATTCCACTGGGGGCTTCTTCCTGTAAACATTAGTAAAATATCATTTTTAATAGGAATTGCCATTTCGCAACTAAAATTGCTTAAACGCAATAAAAAATTTTCTAGGGATATTATACCATGGGTGTGGTGTAACTTTGAATTTCTGTCTTTGGCCCATAAGATCCCACCATGTGCGACATATTATCCACTGTACAAACATACAAAAAAGTTAAAATATTATATGCATTCTCTGGATTTCCGAAAGAATGTTAACTAGAATACGTTCCATTAAATGTACCTGGTATTCCTTTACGAGTAATATAAAAAGTATAGTGAAATAAGTGTATCACTGGAAAAAGTACTGAAATGTAATTCATATGCACAAGTTATGCATACGCAAAACCAACATACACATATCTGCCACTTATGGAACTTGTAAAGCAAGTGCCACTTACCAACGATAACATTGGCACCAGAAGCCGCTCCCCCCAATAAGGCCTCTTTATAACGACGTAACGACTCATCTTCCTTATCCGCTTCAAGAATCTCAGTAATTGTCTTTTGCGGTGGAGGTTTGTAGTTTGCATCCAAACTTAATTGGTCAACATCTTCAGCAACGTCACCTACTTTTGGAGTTTCCGTCTCGGACATTTTGTATGTGGCAGTGTTTTCTTGTGCACAGCAGATAGTTCTACACTGCAAACGCAAAAACGGCAATCGACGCGACTTGAGTACTGCAAAAAAATACAAAATAGATTTGCTATAATCTTTCACAATCTGGAAGTACTGCAAGCAGCAACTGAGAAAACCAACCGAAATCCAAAACCAACTGAAATCTAAATACACTAATACGCGCACAGAATATAAACTATAAAGCAAGCAAATATATGTACTTCTTCAACATTCCATTTATTTTATATTCTCAAGTAAAAATAGCAAAGGAAATAATATTTCAGCTTAACAAGTTTTTTGGCTGACATCACCTTGAACTTTCTAAATAAAAGTTATGCCATATTCTATTTTTTTAGAAAAATTATTGTACAATTTTGTACTATACTGTATAAGCTATTAAATTACACAGTTTCCAATTACCTTGTCAAATGTCGACTTTTACTTTTCACCAAAATCCGACAGATATTTTTCGCAACAAAATTCTCTACTTTTGACAAGTGATTTTCTTGTCTACAAGTTTCTTTCTGCGCAAGGGTTAATGTAATATATCATGTAATAGCCTTATACTTAAATACAAGGAACTTATGGCTTATTGAAAATATTATGTATCAACGCTGAATTTTATTGATAAAAGAAGGATGATCGATATGCAATTATGCATAGGAAACTAGGCGTGGATATCTCCTCCACCAGCTTAACCAAAAATTAAACGAATATCTTTCTCCCCAGTCCACTTGTTGTTTTTCAAGTGTTACCATTAATAGTTGTCGTATTTATGATATGTGATGATTTTCTATATGGGGAAACTTTAGTTGTAATATGAGTATACTGTAATGTAACGAAGATCGGTACAAATTGTAAGGCACAAAACCATCACCACCACCACCACCACTGCTGCTATTACTGATCTTTCTGTTGGGCTATATTACACTCTCTCTCAAGTCATAATATTATAATATTATTTTGGAAATGAGCAATGTTCATAACAAACGCATATTATAATACGATGTTACGCCAGAAAGAACAGTCATCCGAGAACTCAACCCAGGATAAAAGTCAAAATGTGGGAATGTGAACATCAATAAGCAAACACTTGAATGACACATACATACATATATAATGAATGAAATATCGCATATTATGCATCTGTTCTTTATGGTTTATAGCGGTGCTAATGACCAAAATATTTCGTGTTGAGTTGTTCGAGAGGAGAGCACAGTGTACCACAGCAAAAAGCTAATATTTGGTTTGGGATTGGGAGTTTATGGCTGTTTAGAG
>JAHZMV010004566.1:0-15154 GCA_027743765.1 Coecobrya sp. COE2 | reverse complement strand
TAGATGGTTTCTCTTGATCTAATCCTTATCCCTGAATAGGTTTCAGAGTAAAATTGAAAATCTGATTCCAATAAAAAACGCGGTGTCATGTATTTGGGTTTGAATGACAGTGGTTTTATTAAATACAATTTTATCTGTACAGGTAAACCAAATATTTGACCCGTCTAGGATTAAATGCAAGCAAGTAGTAGTAGTAAATGACAACATGGCTATTTAAAGGGCATATAGTAGAAAGAGAAGTGTGGTTGTTGAATTAATTCTGGGCTTATTTTAGGTGTGATTAAATATCAAAGCTTGTTAATCCTTAGACGCCTTGTCATGCTGCGATATCGTGATCAATTGAAGCATTCCTTCGAATGTAAACCACAAAATGTTGGAGAGGTGAAATGCTTACGTTGAGTCAAATTATTTTAGTTTATAATCCGACAGACACAATAGTACAATATATAATGTAATGGATTATTACGATTACGACCCCAGTTGCCCACGGCAGATTAAACCTATTTCTTTACAAAAAGTCTCCAGCGTAATGCATCTTTTAAATCATGCCCTGTTTGATCAGATCAACTGGTTTACGTTGTATAGAGATGTCAGATGTGCATTACTCCGAAATGGGCTTTTTATATTTTGAATGAACATTTACAATGGCATATATAATATAGATCGTGTCGATTTACTGCATTACCGACCGCCATACTGACAATGAGAAAGGGTTTGAAAAACCAATTTAATCCCTGTGACCTTTCAGAAAATTTATTGCAAATGGTAGCTGATTTGTAGGATGATTCGTCCATCATTTTCTTTCACTGAGCAAAACAGCATCTCCAGAAGCAAAAACGAAAAGATAAACGAACAGAAGCCAACTTCTCAATAATTGTTGATCTGGATTTCGTGAATGCGAAGAGGTGATGTTGAAATCACAGTCCATTATAACTTATATCTTAACTGTAGCAAAAGCATTGCTAACAATATTGGTTGAAGAGAGCCATGCATTATGACCACTCAACCAACTGATTTTTTACAAGTCTAAATAGATTGCGTGAAATCTGAGTTGCTTGCGGTCAGACTGGAATAGATGAATTTCTGCTGGCTGTGTTTGTCTGACAGCCATTTTTCATTGTCCTGATTACTTTTTTTGTTCTCTCGATGGATATTATTTCAACTTTACTTTGTTTCTTACACTAAATATTTTGACGTGGTGGAATGTACACCGGCAAAAACCTGAATATAGAAAATTATTATTGCTGTCAATGTTAAAATGAAATGATGACAAACTGACATACATATATCTATAATAGCCATGTGTAGTAGCACAAACAGCAATTTAGACTATAATGCAAACTTTTATCAACAAGCATTTTTTATCTTGGTAAATTGCAAAACATAAATCTGGAAGTGTGTACAACTTAGGGACAGTGTGTCTTTATATTTACTACGACCACTTTGGTATGCGTGTATTATGTCCAAAAGTACAATGTACTTATGTTATGTGTGTAGTTCCCCTCATATATTTATCTGCCGCAAGGATGACGACGACAACAGCACAAAACGGCGTTGACTGATGCTTTAATGATCCTGTGGATGATACTGATGATGACAATGATAATGATACACAGAAGAAAAGAGACTCATCTCCTCAGCTTTTAAACTTTTGAAGCTACAGCAGTCTAGTAAGCTGCTGCCAAGCCGCACCTTAAAACTCTCATCATTATTATCATCATCTCGTTTTTTTATAAATCCACCTGTGTGTTTAAAAAGGAGGTTTTATTAATACATAATTGTCTTTGTCATAGTCTCCTTCATATGACGCTCTTTAAGATTTTCATCTTTTCCGAGAAGTATACCAGTGCCGTCGTACCGTGATGGGTTTCACTTGACTCTCATGTGCTTTCAATTTTAGAACTAGTATTATTGTTTGTCCATTCAACCTTGCATGGGCAAATAGCATGCAGATAAGTACTCTAAATGGAAACCTCAACTGAACACATTAATGTTAAAGTGTCATGCTATTTAAATTTCGTTCCATGGAGTATTTTTGTATTGGTGTCTTATATAACAACATTTTTATTATTGAAGTACATAATATTTGTAAGTGCTAGGTTTATTCTGCCTTTTAGTAGCTTTAGATAAACGTGAATCCCAAGAGAGCAACTGATCAGTTTTTAGTGCACCGTGAAAAAACGAATAAAAAATACGTAGGCTATTTTTCGTTCTACCGCAAAAGATTATTGCAATGCAAGTTTCAGTATTGAGTACAATTCTAAGCTAACCACCATAGTACACCGCAACATTACAGACAGAAAGAAAGAGAGAGAGAGTGAGAGACGAGTGAGAAACGAGAGAGATAAGAAAAATTTACGAACGAGAAATTTGTCAGAAAATGTGACTGCCAAAAAATAACATGCGTAAAATATCGTCTCATGCTGGCTATATGTATTTTTTCTCTTGGAGAAAATGGTAAGCAGCCGGAAGGCATTTTATATATTATTTTGTGTGTACTTTTATTTTACTTATCGTACTGAGTTGTTGTCAAAAATACATCGAAAATTTAGAAATAACTTCAGCTCATTTTTTATTTCCTCTATTCCACACAGCTTTGCTTACATACAAACTTATCTATCTATCCATGTTGGCTTTCCTTCGTTGTATTTTGTTATCTCTCGGAGTAGTATTCAGTTTCGACGGGAGAAGAGAGAGAGCGAACGCTACATAAAAAATACAAGTACCCTTGAGTGTGTGTCTGCAGCGGGTTCACAGCTTTACGGGTCAATCCAGCTGGAAACCATTTTTATGAGTGACGGCTTGTAGCGAATGATGGTAATGGCGTAATGTAACTTTTTTAACTTAACCTCGAACTGACCGGCCGACAAGAGAAGGAGAAAATGTACAAGTAAAGTGAAGATAAAATGTATATACCTATCTTTACTATCTACTATTGTATAACTTGCATTCTCGTGTGTATGGAACTTTTGAGACAGGTAGATTTCCGACTGATGCATTCCCACTTAAATTTTATATCATTCACAAAGATGAGAGAGGCTATACATTTATTTTATAAATGGTCAGTGTGGTAAATTTACTACGAATCGAATAGCCTTCCCTCCTTGCCAAGTTGACTTGTATATTTATTTGTAGGAAAAGCTATTCAACAGCAACAGACCTAAGTATTCAGCAGACTAGAAGAATGGCATGCTTGAGTAAAGCAAAAAACGAATAAGCGGAGCGAAAAGGAAAAAGAGGATCAAGTTGATGGGCAGTTTGAACTATTGCGATGTGCGGAGAAATGAATAACTCAAAGCCTTTTTAAGGTCTGACAATTCACAAAATGACGAGTGTACAGCTTATGAAATGAACCCCTTTCCTCATATAAACTTATATATCATTTGAATGAATGCAAGAAAACTTTTAAAGTGAATGAAAGGACTGTCCAGTATGACAAGGAGAGAGTACCCAAGTAATATCTCTCTCTAAAATGATAGCAGTCAGTCATTCAGTCAACCAATTTTTTTGTCAGGCCCATAAAACAAAATGGCAAAAGGGGTGATCTACGACAAAGTGGCTCATAAATTTTAGATTGCTTTTCTGTCCATCTTTGTACGTCAGTCGTGGTTCATCGAGCTAGAGTCAGAGAAAGAAAGAAAGTTATGTGCAATTTTTCCCCTGAAAATTTACAACTACCACACAATCTATTTTCTCTTGAGAACGTTCAACATATTTTATTTTATTAATGTGTGTAGTTGGTAGCGTGTCCAGTGAACTACAATATAAAGTAATCCACCCACAATAAACTTGGTTGTGAAATGCCCTGTTGATAGGTATCTTTTATGGTTTAGTNGTGCAATTTTTCCCCTGAAAATTTACAACTACCACACAATCTATTTTCTCTTGAGAACGTTCAACATATTTTATTTTATTAATGTGTGTAGTTGGTAGCGTGTCCAGTGAACTACAATATAAAGTAATCCACCCACAATAAACTTGGTTGTGAAATGCCCTGTTGATAGGTATCTTTTATGGTTTAGTAACTTTAAACAGGGGTGAACCATTTCATCTCTATTTCAAAGAGGTGCATTACTCTTGTCAACTCATATATTTATCGACCATATATAAAATTCAGCTTTCGGTAGAACTAAAATAGACACAAGCATATATTTTGCAACGGTGCTGCATTTAATTTTATCAAGCATTTTCTATTGGATAAGCGAGGACATCATAAAAGAAGTGAAATAAGAGCGAAAACCGAATTATAATGTAAATTGTAAAAAGTGGTCAAATAGAAATCCCCTGAGAGTTTCAGCCATTTGACAAAAATAAGTAAATAAAGTGAGAAATATATCCTGCGGATTTGACGAAGTTGCAATGTTTTGTAAAAAAAGATATATAAAACACGTGGTTGTGTCAAGGACAATCTTTGTTTATTGTTCTATGTCATCATCTCAGGCTTTTGTACTAAACCTCTTAAGTTGCCATTTGTAAAGCTATATTATCTTTCATGTGTCCAATATTAGCGTTAACAATACAGGGGTGAGAAAATTCGGTTAATATTTTCCCCTGAATCATTTTATGAAGAAACAGTGTTGTGAACAGTTATGCAATAGATATTGGTATACGAAAAATCGTTGAAACAGCAGAAAAATGAATGAAGCCCAGTTTTATGTTAGTCACTCAGCATCAAAGGGAGGCAAATCTTTTGTTCTCTGTACTGACTAGTGTGCAAGCAGCTCAAGGTCAGTTGAAAGTACAGAGAGACCGTTTTCCTTGTGGATACTACTAGGCAGCAGCTTTCTCAAAACATGATAGAAAGCTATATTCTGAAAAAATTGGGATCCATTTGCGTCAAATTTTTATAATATTGCGGTCACCAATTTTGTCGGACTTATGGGCACTAATAGCTTAGCTGTCACCCACAACACCGCTAATCCAACCCAATAGTGTTTTGTGCATTTTGAACTTACTCTGGAACTTGGTATTTGATGGTGTAAGTGTAATGAAATAAGAAAAAAACAGGCGTCATGCATTAGGGATTATGGAAAAATTGCTAATGGATATCCAATGTCGATATTGCGTTTCCCGTCTTTCTTTCTGCTGTAGGTTTCATAGTTATAACGATATATTTATATGTGGTGGCGAGTAGTGTATAGCTACTCGTCCAAAGCAATTCCTCCAAAATTTTTTGTTATTATGCTCTCTGCTAGGTGACTGTGAGCATCATCGTAATATCATCGATGGATGCACACACAAGGGAAAGCGTAAAAGTGAGTTAAGGTCAACTTCCCATACATACATTTACATTAGGATCAATTCTAGTCTGCAATATTTTATTCCACAAGAAAATACTTTTTTTCTTGTAGCGATCTGATCATCATTATAACGTGTAGGGGGGCTATATGCGTGGACAGGCGTTTGGTTGGTGGTGCCGTTGTGGTGGTGGACTGACGGACGTTCGATTTTACATCTTTTTTACTCACCATCTCGCAGTAGAGCCACCACAACAACGATCAAATGCTGCTGACGATGATGGGGATGCCCTCTTCATTCCCTTTTGACTTTAAGCCCCATCAATTAGATAGGCATTTTGTGCGACATCAGGCAAGCCGGCAGCAACAACAAAAAAGCTTACGACACACAAACCAAGTAGACCAGACTTGTCTTATGTTCACTTTTGAGCTTTTGTGTATAGTTATACATGTACATTATCTAAACTTTTTTGTTGTCTATTTGGGTAGATAGATAGAGATATAAATGATATGAACGGTTATGATCATGATGATGATCATGATCATCCATTGCTTTATTGCTTTTATATAAAAAGTTCCAATATAGATATCATGTACATGCACACAACTTGGTTATAGACCCCACACGAAGATTTATGATGACTCGGAATGAAAGTGTAATAAGCGATGTTTATTAAACCAAAGTTGAAGAAGATGTATTTAACCAAAAGAAAAGTTTATATCGGAAAGGCTATGGCAGAATATTGTATATTTTCTGTCTTAATTGTAATATGTGCATGCAGGCATACCACTTCGTGGTCGTCTGTCAATAAAATGAAACTGCTGTTCCGCCACAACTTATTTCCTTGATATTGATGATGATCAAGAATAATATTGAAAAGCCGACAAGCTCGATGTATTTTATAGCGATTATCATAATATGTCTAATCGTATAATCCATTATAATGAAAAAGAGATAGCAGCAGATTTCCAACTGAGCAACTTTTATGCTTGCCCGTCAGCGCACAGACACAACATCAACCAAATTCTCTCTGTAATAAGATGACTTAATCAAGAATCAGCAATAATAAAAGTTGCAATTTTCTTGTAAGATAAACGCATAAATAGATAATTTTCTCCACTAATACGTTGAGGTAATGCGCACTCTGGACTAATGATTTGTAATTGCGGTTGATTGGGAATTTAGTGCTGTGAATAAGTCAAATCCTCATTATGCAAAATATGATGAGAAAAGTTAAACGAAAAGTATAGTGTATCACGACATAAAGACGGAAAGTACTAAACCACATTATTTTCTCTTTGTTAATAGAAGATTATAGTGTCCAATTTTCACTAGAATGCTTATACAATTAACAACTGCACACGATGTAATAATTCTGTTGTTTTTGGTACTATTGGTATGTATTTTTAAATTGTAAACTTCCACTTGGGCGATCATAATTGACCAAACTGGCCTTATAGATGGAATAATATGGTTAGGGATAACTTATACCTTTATTAGATTGTGTTTTAGATAGCTTGAACATCGACAATAGACCATTTGCAGTGCAAAGCCTTATCAATGTCACTTCGAGTTTTGTTGCCTTATTTGGTTTTCGATTTCGTTTGTTCATTTCATCCTTCTCATTTGATTTTAACCGTAGATTTTAATGTGTCTTCGTTTTTTATCCATGCATTTCCTTCAAGGCTCTTTTCAGGATAGAACATCTTTGAGTGTAGAATGTAACTTGTTTACGTTTAACACACTCGTAGTTTTATCCATCAATGCGATCATCCATTGAAATTGTCTAATGGGTATATCGACGTATTAAAAGAGGCAAAACGTCAAGCCAATTGATTTGCCCTTCAGTCAAGTCAAAGAGGAAGGAGAATGAGTGGATGTATGAAGTATGAGCATATCTTTATTATTGTTTATTTCGGAGATAAGGTGTGAGTGAAATGCCTTTTCTGACACGTTTTCTTTATGGTGGCATCTTGCTCGCTTGCCTCCATGTGAGGAACTTTGCAGGAGGGCTACAAAATTGCAACAAAAAAGATCGGCACATTACAAACTGAAGACAAATGTAAGCCAAAAGAAAAAGAAAACAAGAATGCAAAGAGCTCAAATTATATAAGCGTGCAAAAAGGCAGTCCAAGAATTGAGCCAAACAAAAAAGGGCAAAGTTTACCAGACGCTGTGTTTTAACTTGTGCGATTTACTTGTACGCATGTGTACACGTTTGTCTTTCACTCGAACGGTACAAATGGTACAATGCATGTGCTTGTTAGCACGACTAGAGAAATGATTTTTGTTTAAACAAGTTGTGGCCATAATGGATGTGTCGATCATAAAATGATACAAGTAAATAAGCACTTTTGTGTACGTACCTACACAGAGTGAGTTTGGAACTGAAAATTGTTATCGCGTGCAAGTGAACTGAAAAGGTTACGTTATTGTGTCTCTTGACGTTAAAAGCACAACTATGAAGTGATGCACGGTTCACTTTGTGCCACTTATTTTTTCTTAGCCAACAAGCAAAAACAGATTGTTGGACGGACAAAACAGTTCGAAAGACTACTTATTCTAATTGTTTGTGATGTCATTGTACTTTTTTGTCTTGGAGAGATAGCTTCATATTTCTAACAACCAAATATAATTTCCAAATATGGAAAATGGCTCTCTTACAGGTTCTCCTCCACTTTCATATTATTATGTTTCTTTTTACAATACCATGTTCTTGCATGGGTGCTCTTAGTCTAACATGTTCAATTCAGCATTTATAAAACAATAATATTTGAGCGGGGTTTTCGATTTTAAAGTATGAATTATGACCTTTCCCCAATGTTTTGCTGATGAGGCGCAGTATGTTTCTTTTCATAAACCTTCCATTCAAAATAAACTTTATTAACTGATGTAGTTCAAATTCTTCCCTTATTCCTGTCACCCCTAACCAGTATAAGGAATGAACCAGTCACCCTATTTTGTTTTACTTTAAAGTTTATATCGCTATAAATTATTTTTTATTTCGGTATTAATTTCTATATGAGTACTTTTCTGTCATTCTCACATTTTTCACCATTTACTCCCCATTTTTATTAATTTCATTCGCAAGCAATATTTTTGAAAAACAAAAGGCATACAAATGGGTTTAATTTACTTTTTTGTTAATACTATACCGTTATTGACATTTGCCACTTGACATAACATCAAATATTCAATGGGTTCTAATGAATTTAAGTTCAGTCTCGGAAAATATATCGTCAACCAAAGCAATTTAAAAAATAACGGTTTTTCCCTTTCGAAAGAAATAATTATGTTGATTTTACTTCAGTTTTAGTAGAATGTATAGCTAATCAAGTATTCTGACAAACTTATTCCTTCCTATTAGCCCATCGTAATTTTAATCCAACTACAACCAACCAAGTAGCAAGTAATGCGTTTATTATTTTCTCATGTAAAAAGGTTCATTGTATGTATAAAAAGTCATAAAAAATGCAGATTACTTTTTTCCTTTTTTCTAAAAGGGTTATGCTGAAAAACAACAGTGAGCTGTCTGACATGTAGGTTTCCAAACATATTCTCTCCGCAAAGTAGGCAATGCGTAAAAAATATATTGTACATAGTTTCATTATTTCCGTCTCATCATCCCAAAGTTGGTCATTTAAATGCAGTCAATGACTTTTAATTAGACGTCGATTAGGCCCCTTTTACCGTCAATTCATTTCACGGCCGAGCTGTACAAATGGGCTTAATTAATAGGAGACAACAGAGAAGAGAAACCATGAGAAGCCAGGGAAAAGGCATCCCACACTCCATATATTTTAACTTGTTCTCTCTCCTTGTTGGTGCTCTGCCCTATCTTTTCCAACAAAAGCTCATGTAAATAGGTAACATTGTACACACTTGGACGCTTTTTTACATTCCCTTTTCAGATAATCACTTTTTCCCAACATTTTTTTCCTCTAACTGAACCAGCGAAACATATATTCTATATTTAAAAAAGAAGAATATGTACTGTCCTCATCATCATCACCATAATCATTTTCACAGTCACTTCAATCTTCTCTTACGCCTTATTAAATTGTTGAATACATATGCATAAAAAACGACAAATTAAGCTTTTTTATTTAAATAATCTTATTTGCAGCAGAAAACACTCTTCAGAAGTATATGTACATTCATATCCTAGAGTTCGATAAAAAAACACAAGCTATGCGGTCTTCTTCCCGTACTACTTGACTTGGTGTTTTGAAACAATTTTCATTTTCCCTTGTACGCCTCCTCAAATATTGTGTTCCTTCTTGATATAAAGAGGACGAAAAAGAGGAGGAAAAATACTCATTTACTTAAATTTACACCCGTAAAATGAGATCTTTCATTAAATTGTGTATAGGTATATTAAAGATTTAAAAAAGCGACTTGGTGGCAGTAGCGATGGTGTGAATGTATCTACCTATTATATGCTTCTCTTGTTTTTTTTCAAGAGGAGGATATGAAATAAGGAAGGAGACGATGAAATGAGAAGGGAGGTTTTCATTATTACACTTGCCTGATACTTACGTACATGTAGTCTCTTTCGAGTAATTAGGCTATTAAAAGCAAGCCGTACTTTTTTATTACGTGTTCATGACTGGCTCTATGTGTGTATATGGTATATAATATTATGTGTGTGAATGGGTGAGTTTTTTTGTCCCGTTGCTGCTTGCTGCTCAATGCTAACTTCTTACTGCAACGACCACCGCTTTTCTTCCATGTGTGTTCTCTGCTCGTAAGAATGAGACCTAAACCCACCCTCATCAAAGCATTTTTAAATATGTATACTTTGTATGCATGTAAACCAAATGGTGCGAGAATAAAAAAGAGAAAACTTCTTCCGCACTCTTTTTTACCATTTTCAGATGAAGTCAAATGACTGCAAAGAATTAACTTACGAATTTGTCTGGATTCTGGATATTTGAAGCACATATCAGACCAAGCTGCTGCATTGAAGTTGGTGAAGATAAAATAAAAGGCTGGTTATTGGATTAAATAAAATTTATCACGAGTCAGGGAGCAGAGGCACGTCTTGCCAATATTTCTTTTTCAGGAGAAAAATGAAATTCCAAAAAAACCAAGTGTATATTTGAATATAAGTAAGCGAGTATATAGTGTAGTAATAATAATAATTTGTAATGCAATATATGCAGCGACACTTTGCGTTAATTAGTAAAAAAAGGAAATTTCTTGTTTTTGATGAATATATTGTTTAAACCCAAGAGTTTTAATTACATAAATAACATAGTAGTATACCACTAGGCACTGACTTTTCTCGTCTTGAGTTATTTTCCTGCAGTGAGAAACTGTCAGTGACAACAGAGCTTACATTACACAGTTAATTTTTAGCTCTTGTGTTTAGCAATGAAAAAAGAAGTAGAAGTATGACAAAATGAGAGCTTAAAAGGACCTAGCACTTTATTATATTACATGATATTTGTGTAATATAACACACTCAGCAGGAGGAACTAATCTTAGAATCCCCGTCGTGTACAGTTGGTGGTGGCTTAGTTGACTGTTACGATTATTATGCCTATTTTTTACCCTTTTAAAAATTTCTCGAGACTGGCGATTAGGCTCGAGAGCAGTAAGGGTACGCACTCAATTGTTATACGGATTACCCTTTCATTATTGCTTTTTTACTACATTATTTACATGAAACTTACACCACGCAGCTTCTAACCTCGTTAAACAATTTTTCTGGTTCTCTGGCTCAATTTTTACAAGTATCATTATCAAGGGAATGTTGGCGTATGGACAGAATTAAAACAGGATGACAATTACACATTTTCCAACATACCAACTTCAAATGGTCAGTTTAATTTTGTGTTGTGATTTTGAATGATGGAGTGAGAGAGCCACTCACTCTCTAGTCATCAGTTATATAATCCATTATTGTCAACCTGCTTCAAGTCTGGGGTAGTGACAGTCTGACAAATGTGACAAAGTTATAGCATATACAGCAACATGGACAGTACAAAATGTGTACAATTTCAACAATCACTATAAACAAGCTTATGTGCTGGCAACTCACACTTTCATTTCTTCCTGTGAAAAGAAAAAAAACTCCTATTATTATATTTCTTTGTTTGAAAATTAGATGGAAAGGCTGTAACACGATGTTTTGACTGACATTGTTCTCGACTTCAGATGAATTACTTTATTATAATTAAGTTATGCATGATACTTTATTCATATTGTTGTTAGTTGAAGCTAATTTTTGCTATATTATAATAGGCATATGTACATGGCTACTTAAGTTAAAAGGTAAAGTAGCAGAGTTTAAGAATAAATTGCGTAATGATCTAATCAGTGGATAACATGTTGTGTTGTATATTAAATAAGCAAGATAGATCATTTTGGTTCGTTAAGCGGCTACCAATATCATCCTCCACAGAACAATGGCACCTCTGGCCGATTAGTAAATCAAAGGGGAGTAATTTGCATGGTAATTTTTCATCGAAAACTTCTTTCTCTTTGTAAACCTTCGTTACTATTATGTATGATCAGTATCCTAATAGCTGGGATTAACACAGCATACAAATACCACCCTATTCTTGCTTGTTCTACTTGAAAGTTTTTACGTTACCTCAAACGAGCCTTCACGTTATGTGACGACCACCCATCGGGTAATTATAAATTGTGTGTAAAAGAGCACCTGACCTTAGCAAATTATTCATAACTAATATTGTGATATTTTCTTTGATAAAAATGTTTTAAAGAATCACTTGTTAAAATATGCACAATAGTAAACACCTTGTTTTCTAGGCAAGCAAGTGCATGGGAAAATGTGTATCTATCTATCTACCTGAATGGTCAGCTTATGCTAGCAAAAATTATTGCAATACAATCGCTTGGCTGAAGTTGGGCAACGGGCGTAACACACGTCGTCAATTTTTATGTTTATTACTTTCCAAATTGCAACCTATTCATTCATCTTCATCTCGCTGTATACTTCTTTACCTATCATTCACTCATATCGCTGCGATATTCTCGTGTAGTAGATATGTATATATTTATTTTCACTGTAGGCGAGCCGTTAGAACATATATAGGTATTCAAAACTTGAAAATAATTTTTTTCTTTAAAAATCACATTTTTGTAATACGAGGATGATTATGGACATGATTATACCTTATTGCATGACTATTATCTTCATAAAACCAAATCAGTTTAGTATGCTACCGATAATACTAATAACCATCCCGGTCGTCTGCAAGAATTTCGATACTTTTTTTGCGAAATGGGAAAAATAAAGATAGGTAGACCTGGTTTGCGTGTATTTTATACAGATTCGCTCGCACTCGAGAGGATTATAAATATATATTAAAGCAACATATAATAGCTACAATTGACAATGCGCATATACATGCAAAACATAGGAAGGAAGCAAAGACAAGTACAAATTTTTTTGAATTGGGCAACTGATACTTTGCAATTGTATCCCTGACTGCTCAGCAGGTATAATTTTAATTCTTACCGAATATGTACACTGATCGCGCAAACAATAATGTATCCACGTTTGTGATCTTGTAACAAGTGGATTACCTGATACCATATAATTACAACAGAACACAGAGGTAAATGCATACATTGCAATAATATATGTACAGGTAAAATAAATTGCTTAGATCACTCTTTTCCTTCTCAATCACCCCATTCCTTTTGGTTAAGCACGTATGTATATGCGAGTATAATACAATCATGATGACCATCATCATCACTTTTGATGACGGTAATATTGAAGGTAATATATAATAATAATAATGATACCACTATGGATTACCTTCCTTTTGTCTCTTCTGCATAGAGCGTACCCTGAGATTGTTAAAGTTTAGCATTGCATTTTGTATCGTATCATCGTATCCGCTCATCCGTGGCTTTCGATGCAAATATCCGCCCATCAATCAGTAAAAAATAATCCTGTGCTGTCGTTCCTCCTAAATCGACACCACATTGGTAATAAGCAAAAAGGCATGCATACCATATCATTCTCGTCGTCATAATCATTTGTACCATCAAATCTAGTTTTTTGTGCACATTTTTCGTATGTGCTCCCGATATGCATTGCCTGTAGCCATAAAAGATCAACATCATGCTACTTTACTTTACTTACTGGCTTTGATAGTCGAGCGAGAAAAGAATCTGGTCTACGACGAAACGGATCAGTGAGTTTCTTGAAGATTTTTAGAAGCGATTTAGGGTTTTTATCCTGAGACAACAGCAATGTAAAAAATGACGACAAATTATGTTTATCTGTGTCGTTACTACTAATGTTATAGTTATAGTAGTTTTCTGTTTTATGTGCAGCATCAAGTCAGTCTTTATTTTTTAATGTATAAAAAATTGGAAGCAACCTTCAACATTACAGGAAAAAATCAACTGAAGATACTTTTGATATAGCTGCAGTTCGACATATCATCATCGTCAAATCGCCATAAAAATCGTAGGTCGATCGGTCGGCGGCTGGCGTTTTGTATACCTCCAGTAAAACACCTGCCTACTAATAGGAAATCATGTGCGTTCTTCACTATTCATTACCCAAACATCTACGGCTGCCGTCCATTCCAATTTCGTTGCAAATCTTTTCATTTTTATGATAAAATTAAAAATAATGTCGATATTGAAAAACGTCCGCACAGTTTTAGAGAACAAAAATGCAAGAACAATGTAAGACAAGGTGCACGTTCATCCATTTGTGTGATCTTGATCCTTTGGTATCTTTAGATCAAATCTGGTACATGAGGAGGATGATGACTGGTTTTATACAAAACTTGTATATTTCATTCAACTTTCATTTTGTTTGGTACTGCGTACCCAAACACCCTTGGCTCCACTGTTTTCTTCGAGTACGAACCAGAAAACGTGAAAATACACTTTAATGTTTTTGATTACGACAAAAAAAAACTTGTGAAAAGGCCGATTGTTCTATTGAAACGTAACAGGCTTTCTAATTCTCTTAAAAACACGGTATCATCATGAATCATGACAAGGTATGCGTAGGCATATATAGGCAAGTCAACAGGACCCAACGACATCATGATGATATTATGCGATCACAATCACTATGATCATTTCACAAACAGAAGCTTTATATGGAATTGACACCGATATGCTTTACATTGGCACTGTTAATGTAAGTAATGGTAATCACTCATCACCAACTTGGCCACTAACACATTTATAGCATTATAAAGTAGTAACTATTCAATTATAAGCTTCCTTGTATTATTGTCGTAGTGGCAAAACTTTTTTTTGTATGTTTCGTTTCATTTATTAGACAGGCTATAAAAAGGAGGTGAAGAATAATGGTACGACGAACACGTACCGTCGTAAGAAAAGAAAACTGATTTTAACTGACAATGAGCTAGGCACATTTAGAATCAGGATTAAGATGATTTATCTAATGCAATTATCTTAACGTTTGAGTAAAGCTTTGTTTTGATTTCTTTATTCGTTCCTCTGATCACTACACTAATATACTACCAAATGTTGGTGCTTTTCTTCAAGTACCGGCTGAAATACCAGCAGCACTCTATAGAGTGTAGTTTTGGATGAATGTGGTATCATTTATTATTGCTTCTTACTTTACATATTATTGATTTATGGATGTTGACTCGCAAAAGTTGTCAGGAATGGTAAAATTATCCCTATAAACTGACTTCGGTTGCGCTTTTGGGTTTTAAAGATATCACAAGAATGGGGTAGACAACATTATAAAAATATTTGTAGTCATTAATGCATCATAGTCATTTTAAAATAGTACTAGGTTAAATTTTGCATGTTTGCTAAAAATTGATTAGTTAATGAATTTGGTCATGTTTCTGGTGAGATCATTTTTAAAAAATTGAAATGAGGTTTACACATGCTGGGTTTCTTTCACTTGCAAAGACAGTATTTCCAA
>JAHZMV010004565.1:0-15213 GCA_027743765.1 Coecobrya sp. COE2 | reverse complement strand
TGAACTTAGTTGCAATAAGTCGCATTTTTAAATCCGCATTTTTCCAAATCAAATCCAAAGTAGGCTATATTTTCCTGTGCCCATTCATAAAAAAACGGTTTCCTACGTCTTTAAACATCAATCAATGTTATAGCCAATTTAACAAAAAATTATTGTAGTCTTTTAAGTTCATTGAGCATTTCCAGTTCAAGCCAAAATACACACCGAGTTCATACGAGGAACCGTCGTGAACTTTCAACTTTCTCACAAACCACGTCACTAGCACCCCACTAGTAAATGTTCCACTTGTCTTCTTCCAACAAGCAAATCAATCAATCACGACGGTTAAGTTTCCACTAAAGCCGCCAATTATTATTTTATATGCAATTTGCACCGCACTTTGATTCTTCTATTTTTCATGTAAACTCGTATAAAACTTACTCGTGTAGTACAAAAACCGACATGATCCCTGACATGACATGAACAAAACTATATAGGATTACCTGTGCAGAAAAAGACTGACAGTTCATTTGGCAGGTGTGTACGCAAAACATTTAACAGAAACGGAAATAAATTCTTCTTTTTTTTACATCGTCATCCTCATCATTGCAATTGTTTATTTACCTCGGTATAATGGAATGTGTATGTTGAAGTAAAGGAAAAGCTAGGGAATAAGGCGGAAAAATGAATCAGATGATCCAATATTTTGTGCCGAGAAAGATTCAGCATTAAATACATCTCTAGTTCATAATTTCATATACGATATACTCATAAAGTTGCCAATGATGATGTTTTTATATATGCCATAACACGGTATAAAATTCTCCTTATGAAAACATGCCATGATGAAGATTTTATGTGTGTGTTCTCAATGAGAACTTCTCATAATGTTCTCTCGTGTATGTATTTCAACTTGTTAATTTTATGCACGTAAAACTTACTTTATAGTTTATATACATGTCTATAATAAAATATCAAACATAAAACCATATTTAACTGAATGAAGTATATAAGGTAAATTGTTTCACTTTTCCTTCTAATCATTTATCGTAATCTCAACATCTCCTACATGTTCAATGCGTTCATATCTCTCTCTAAGGATCTTTTAATGTGTTTGCTTCTGTTAACACAGTTAAACTGTAATATAATTTATATTTGCACAGTTGGTCATTGTAGACTCAACTAAAAGTTGGTTCGTATATATGCACTGTTTTAATGGTTGTTGTTCATGTCAAAATTGACGTTAGTTGTGGATTTGTATAGTGAACATATATGTATAATAGTTTTTTTAGAAAACTAACGTGAGTTGTAATAGAAAAGTGAAGTCTGCTTTTGTAAGGGCAAAATGCTCTCATCTTTGGTTAAACAGCACAATGACGACCTGGCAAAATTGCGAGAAGCTCAAGATAACCGGAAGAAGGAGGCGATGACTGCCGCCACTTCGCTAACTAATGCAATGGTTGATCATCTTAATGTTGGGTAAAAGCAAGGCTTAATTGATGGCCATTTGATCATATTTGGAGTGAATATTCTATCATGAAAATATAATCTGGATGCTAATGGATTATATGTTTGGTATGCGTATTCTGCGCTCAAGGAATTGGGTCATGTTCAGAGTTGGGCGAAAGCCATTGAGTCGGACGTGAAAACTATTACTTGTGCGCTTGAATATGTGTACAAAAGTGAGTATAGCAAAAACTAATGATTTTAACTATTGCAAAAGGTTGCGATTTTTTATATGCTACAGTAATTTTAAAGTTGATCTAATATGTTTTCTGTTCATTGTTCACTACATAGATACTCAGGAGACCCCGCTGCCCCGAAGTAGTACTGGATCAACTGGAGGCGGTGCTAGCTAATCTCTATCATATTCATCGATCCCGCATTAAATTGAACAAACTTTAATTGAGTCATTTAATTTAAAGCTGTTCACACGCAGTAGTGATTTTTGTACATGATTAAAAATTTTGATGTGTGTAAAGAGAGAAAACGGTCTTTGTATCAATATACTTATTTTAAGTTATAGATTATTTTAAGATTCTGTGTTTAATTTGATAATTGAATATCGTATTGTATAGTGTTAACTCAAAATTTATTGTAATAGTAGTAATATACATTTCAGTTATTAAATACTAGAGCTCCATGATAAATAGTATTGATAACAGTAATGTATAGCAAACTGATAAATATTTTGAAATTTTCTAACTAAAGCATACATTTAATAAAATGTTTTTGTTTCAGCTATTTCAATTTTCTAACAAATCAACCAGATCATCTGAACATTTATCATGCGACTCGAAAAATTCCAGTTCTTCGCCCTCCATAGGCGGCTCCTCCTTCATTTCTACTATAGTCCCTTGCCCTTCCTCAACCAAATGGTTGTTATAATCTGGGGCATCAAAATGTTAATGTTTGGCATGTGTTTAATAATTAACCTCAAATGTCAGTATAGGGGTAAAATAATATTTTTCACACTGTCTACCTGATAGCTTAAACTTTCTGAAAATGGTGGAGCAATCACCTCCACCCGCTGTGCAGTCCATTTTTACTAGTCGCAGAGATTGACAGTGGACCAATCCGTGACGAACCGTAACCTCCGTCAATTCATAAGCTTCTAAATTCAAGTAGTGTAGACCTGTCAAGAAAGTGGAAAGAAAATTATCAATTAAACTATCTATTTTTCTCTACCTGCATGGATGATAGACAGATATATATTTCATTAAGTTTACTTTTAAGGTCTGCTATGTAAGCATATTTCCTGAATTTATTTCCTTCGGTTGGCGTTAATGACAAAAAATTATTCTCTTTTGTTGCATACTCCGAAAATCCACACATTCCTGCATCCGTTAGATCATTACCCTGAATTGTTAGAGTAGTTAAACTATTCATTTTTTGAAAAATCACTCTCGCCACCTCATTTGTGGCATGATTTATATTCAAAATTTGCAGTTCAGGAAATATCCTGGAAAATCTACTTAACACTCCTGTAGACTGCTCCATGCAAAAGTCTAATCGTAACTGTTTCACATGGGAATACACATCCTGTTCATTCGGTTTTGGTAGTATACTCATTAGTGCCAACTGACCTAGGTCAAGTTTATTCAGCCTAGGTAGCTTTCTCAGGAGACTAAAGAGACATCCTTCAAATCCACCCAAATACAAATAAGTAAGGTTTTCCATTGTTTCCGGGAAATAAAAATGAAAGGAGACTTCCTTTCTATATGGAAATTCAATTTCCAAGTGATTCAAGGTTTCACTCCACTTTTGGAATAAGCATGCCATGATATTTGAATCAACGCAATCTTCATCATCCTCTGGATTATACAAGTCAGCATACAATGTCTTCATTGGAAACTCTTTATCTAACAATTTAAAACAATGCTCTTCCAATAGTCGCGTTTTAAAATCCCATTCACAAAGTTTGCTCAAGTTATTTGATGTATCTGAGTCAAGAATGATATCACGAAGGAGAAGTCCCGTTTTTGAAATACGTCGAATATCACCAGGATAGATAATTCTTTGCAAATTCGGTAAGTAGAGAAATAATATAGACAAAAGCTCCGTGATTTTTTCTTCACTTATCTCAAATCCCTCAATTCGGATTGTGAGAGAGCGCACGCGTTGCAGATTATGCACTGTATTTTGGGAGAGTTGAAGAGGCATCGTTTGCTGATGATAATATTGAATGTGAAGGCCCAATGAAATAATGTTTGGAAGCATCTTTACTACGGTTTCGATGAAGGATGCCTCAAAGAGCCGGGATCGTACTGGAAGGTGACAATTTGTGATGTACTCTCCAAAGTGATCCAGAAATTTATCAATTAGCCCCATCAATTCAGGTTGAGTTGATGATGGTTTTAGTTGACTTTGATCATTCCGAAGGGCAAATTTATATTTTGAATGAGGAAAAACTCCAAACATTTCATAAGTTGATTGAAAAATTGTAGTATATGATTGCAATGATTTCATATCTGTCAATTCTATCGTTTGAAGTTGTCGCAGTGCGAAGCATGCTTCATGATTCCAGCAACGGCAAACTGTGCGTAACTTTGCTAGTATTTCGGTATCCGATATGTGGTGTAAAATGTTGGATACGATCTATAGAAAACAATAAAGTTAATTCGTCATAAACTTTTATGAAATTGTCGTAATTTGCACATTGGATATTTTATACTTATGTAGCGAAATTAAAATTACATTTGGTAGAAGCATAGGGTTTGGTTGATTAAAAGTCCTGTCATCCATGTCAATGCGAGCTAAAATTAAACTAACAATTTGTTAACTTGTGAACGTTGTAAATAATTCCCATTTACACGTGAAGATGTATAATTTGTCTTAAAATGCGTGTATGCTTTCTATTTGCATGTACAAACTCAAACATATCGTTTATACGAGCATCCTGTTTCCTATCTACCGTTGATAATCCCATTCTGCCATATGTTTTCAATTCCTCTTCAATCCAATTTTTAGACCGTTTTTGAAAGTTGTGTCATATGAACTAACTCTATATTGCAGTCTCATTGACTGTGGACAGCCAACCTAACGAATGATGTCAAACCATCAAGCAAGCGTGTTTGTTATATGCACGTATCGTTACAATTGCATTATATGTTTGTTTAAAGTCTACAAAAATGGTCATTTTATTTGCTTAGAATTAGGGCTCATTGTTTTCATCAAAGACGGCATTAATAAGATTAATAACGGTGGATGAAAATTAAATTAGAAACAGCAATTACTCAAAACGATATTTTTTAAGAATAACCTTTTATTTTTTTCTGTAACCACAAAACCTTTCGTATATTATTATTATGCTGCGAAACGTCTAAAATTTGCGTGCTTATATGTAAACGCTCAACTTAGAAATATCTCTTTTAAAGGTAATATGTTTGAATGATTATCACGTTGCCCCTTCCCACTTGCTCAGTTCAACAGTCCAATTTTGTGTACACAATGAATGCAGGTTATCTTTTGCCTGAAATAGGTACAATAACAAATAAAAAGTATATACATAAGCATTATTTATTAAATCACGATTGACTGGAAAAAGAAAATCGTACCAGCTATCACGCCGAAATAACTGAAAATTAGAAGACAGCACGTGACAGTGTCCACACTGACAGTGTCTAAGAGGTAGTTCCATTCCAATCAGTTAGGATGAGTGCAAAAAAATGTGGGTTAAAATACAAAAAAATATATGAATGAAAACAAATTTGTGTTTGTATTTTATAGATAATAATATGGCCAAACTCATGAGTCATGAATCATATTGAAATTGATGATAAATATATTACAGGTACATGTTACTCCAGGTTTTAAAGCTCTTCCCAAATATTGGTTTCCTTGAATTAGGGCAACCGTTGAATTTTGCACGATGGTTATCGTTATCACTCAAACACAAACATGAATTAACTAAATAGGCCAATCAAAACGTTATCCCACAATCCTGCATTCCGCAGGTGCTGTGGATATGGATCTGAGCACCAAGTCTACTGTCTTTTGTATGTATGTATTTGCATAAAAAGGTGGAATATATACTACTTACATATAATATGTTTGAAATTCAGACAATTTTCATGGCCATATATAAACCGTTGGGATTGCAAAACTCGAGACATTTACAAACAATTACATCTTTATATCAATTCTCTATCATATACAATCGTTTCAAAAAAGAAAGCAAGAAATAAGCTGCAGCCATGAAAGCGTTTTATTTTCTTGTTGCAATCACTTTGATTTATGCAACTAACGCTTTTCCAAACCAAGGTATACTTTTAAATCCCATCAACTATCGTTATACCACTTACTTTCCACAACCATAATAATAATTGTTTTTCGGTTTTATTTAAGGTGAAAATCAAGAGAACAGCGATGACACGAAATGCAGGCTTACAAGTATATTTCCCAAAGGTAGCATTTCAGTACCTGATCTGGATAGTGATGAACCATCAGTGCATGAAGTTGAGGATCCCTTAATCCTTAACAATGCGTCCGTAACTATCAACGAAAAACTTCTAACGGGCACTTACTCATTTGGGTAAGTTTACTGTCGTTTTATCTTGAAAGGTTAAAGATAAAATGGTTTCTAAATTATTACAAGTGCATGTATTTTTTTCTTTGCAATTTTACAGAAACGGTGTGCTAGAAGGATTATCAACCCATGCGCACGACTTCAGTTACAATCCAATTGGACAAAGATTCTCCGTTAATGGTACAATCGGAAGTTTGAAACTGACAGGCAATTACGAAGTTATCAACGGTGCGGCGTATTTATCAACTCTTCTTGGTAACCACACCTTCTCCGGACAAGGACCATTGACTACCACTGTAACTGGCGTGACGGCAGATATTGGTGTCAGCATTCGAATTGATCCTCAGACCCAATATATTTCTGTTACTGATCTGAAGCTCGATGCTGACTATGAAACTTTAAGCTTTGTAGCAGAAAATTTTGTGGTAGATGGTGTCCCAGTCAATTGGGATGAGATTAATAAAAATATTCGGGCAATTTATGAAAATATTTGGTTGGGAGCACATGCCGCTAACGTTCAGGTTATTCAAAATACAATCAATGGACTTCTTGAGGTGAGTGTAACACAGATCAGTCTTAAATTAAGACTCTTAATAGATATTCACTTTAATCCTGGAGTTTAAAAATTACATATAATTATAACATGTATTTATTTGTAGGGTTGCACCGTGATGGACCTGATTGAATTGGCAAGGCCTCCACAAACATAACCAATCATACAGTGAAGAAGAACGATTACTTCATACTATTTCATTTAATTATTTACAGTATGTACATTTTAAAAAAATTAACCGATAAATAAAACTTTTACGAGTTTGCACATATTATTTTTATTGTAATAAATTCAAACATTAAATCTCATTTTCATAGCTCATCAACTTGATATACATAACACAATTTGATTTTGTGACAGCAGACGATATATAGTTTGTAACTCATCATATTATAGCAATGTCTCTGCAAGAATACTTGTAAGTTGCATACTGATAATTTAATTGAATGCTACCTGTCCCAACATATTTCAAGAAGCATTTTAACTACCAGTACGATGAATATCTGTAGTATTTGTCATTAAATGACATTGTCTCAAATTGATATGAAATATGAAGATATCATTTATTTCTTAGATATGAAAATTATGAAGTAAAGTCAACTACAATCAGTTTCAAAAGTTATACTTTAAGTTTAATTCATTAATGTTGACCTGTCATGCTGTTAATTACTCTTTATTCTCGGTAGGCAGGATTTTGAAATTCAGCCATTGGTTTTTCATAAAGTGGATTTTCTCCCTGTAATAATTCATAAAAATACAACTAAATTACTCCATTCAATGGAAGTATTACTTAAATACTTGAAACAACAAAACAAAACTCTTTTATATAAAACATTAAATGAGGCTAATTCTGGAAACCCACCCCTCCAAATCTGGCATATTTCGTTTCTTTTTCAAATCGACGATATTCACGTGTGTCGTGCAAATGGGTGGCGAGTTTCCAAATGAGTAATCCTAAAATTCCTGCAAGGAGCACACCCAATATCACTCCAAATATGTACCTAATAAACAATCAAATACGAGTTAGGATCTCGGGTTATAGTTTATGCGAAAAATATACAAGGACATGAATCAATAGGAAAAGCATAATTGTTATTAATGTACCAAAGAAATGGGGGCTCCTTTTCACATCTCAAACCATCAGCCGTATAGAAAACTTGAAGAATATCATTGTCATTTGCTTGAGGTGCTTTGCGATAAGTGTACTTGAATACAGAATAGCAAGGCGTGGCATTAATTTTAAGATCGCGACATTCAGTTCCAACTTCCTCTGTAATGAAGTAATGAATCACTTATAGTTAGAACCAAATGATTTTTTCGATTTAATTTCTTTAATTTCATAAATATTTACCCGACAAACTGGCTAGAGTGCGTCTTTCTTCGAATTCTATTGTACTAATGTCAGCTCTATTTGATGCAGAACTTGTTTTTCCTTTGTACATTTTTTGATTACATTCATTACAACGTTGATCTAGCTTCTTATCAGGACTTAGTAACCTTTGAACGTTACAACGTACACATTTTCTAATAAATTCATCTTGACATCGAGAGCCAGACATTTCATTAGTTGGACAGTTACTCTGAAAAAATGGTAAAATTCACAAAGCAGTCGCAATCAGTGACTGGGTATATTTGCGAAGCTTGGGACATTTCATACCTTACATATTCCACAGTAAGGACCAATATAACCTGAATCACATTTACATTGAACCTGCCGACAATCACAAGTTCCGTGACCATTACAAGCTGGAGAAGTCAATGATTGTCCTGGCTCGATACACAGTTCCTGTCATTGCCAAAAGGAAAAGTTGCTAAATATTCATTATGGTTTTTATGAAAGCGTAATCATAACAGAATTTGAACCGAATAACCATTCACAGTCGGCAGTCGTTTGATAGAATTACCTTCTTGGAATCTTGACACTCACAAAATGTTCCAGAATACCCTTGTAAAAGATTAGGGATATGTAAGAAAAGTAGAAATATGTACTTTCCAAAATCACTACAATATGAATGTATGTATTATATTTTATTACCGTCACGGCACTGGCATTTCCCTTTCACGCATTTACCTTGCCCTGGACCTGAGCAAAGGCTCTTTGGACCATTTTGATCTTGGCATCCAGAAGTACGATCTTCACAGTAAACCCCGTTGAAGCCCTGTGATAACAGAACCCATTGGAAAATGTTATTGCCGCACTAAACCTTAGAACTACTAATGTACTTATATTTACATATAATACATATATACATAAGTAGTAACTTATTAATATTCCATTTTCCAGTACCTCAATACAATCGCATCTTCCACATTTACACTCTCCTCTATAAAGAACAGAAAATCGGTCTAATATTTTAATCTCTAATCTACTAACCAATCTGCTCTTATTTTTGGTTACCTATTCGAGCATGTACCATTGCTTTGTGGAGGCACGCATTTTTTATTGGTAGCTTGCTCATTTTCACCAGTTACAGAGCATTCACATTTAGATCCATACCGTCCTTCTTGCTGTAATAAATATGCATCATGTTTGAATTAAATAAAGTTCATGATTACGAAATGAGATGAGTTAACATTTTAAACTTAATTTCCCTTGATTTCTTCTTTGATTCTCACTCACACAGTTGCAAGTTCCACAGGAAATGTGCGTTGTGGCTTGCGGTCCAGTGCAGTACTCCAGTAAGTACTTGGGTTCCTTTAAAAACGTGAAATGCCCAACTTAAACAATGTATGAACCACAACAATGAATTAACAAATACAGCAGAGATATTAACTTGTTACATACGTTAATAATTTCCTGCTTGCAGCTAGTACAAGTACATGCATAACTTAAATTTATAATCAATTTTTCCATAGCTGTTAACTCAAAGAAAGATATAACGACCCTGTCCTTTTCGTTATTTCTTTTATTCCTGGGGTCTGGACATTTTTGCAGTGTCAGTGTAATTTGGAAGCTGTGTTAAATGACAAGAAAAATTGTTCAAAATTGTCACTAAGAACTAAGCATTTACATTTGACAGGGAATATTTACTCGATTCGTGGTGATTTTACTCCAACATCAGTGCAGTGCATCTGGGGAACATATTTCCCTTCTGGAGAACATTTTGCCAAAATCTTTACGTCAACATAATCTGGTTTGTCTTCGATGGTAAGGGTTACCCTTGAACTAATTTCCTATCATGATATGGAATTTAAGAGATGGTGATTGTAATTGGTAATGCCGGTACGCGTGTAAAAAAAATTGGCGACTGACAACTGACCTCGTATTTATTCTTGATGATGGAAACTACATTTGAAGAATCTTTTGACAATGTTGCTGTTGTTGATTGAGTGATGTGCTTCTGGAGCTCGTTGTAAACATGGATTACATGATGATTAGACTGTTCCTGGCTTACAGCAAAGATTACGTATACTTTTTGCTCCAAAATGACTGCGTTAATTTCGCCAATAGACGGATAGTCAATCAAAGTAGAATGCGTGTACTTTCCATTTTCCATGTGGCATTTCATGTCATTCGGTCGAACGATCCCTCCAAGCTGTGGCAATACAGTGCAAAGGTTTATATTGGAAATTTCTACATGCGGTTTATCATTTAAAAATAAATTTCGAGTCCATCAATTAACTTGCCTTTCCATCACCAGCAATGTGGAACGGTCCGTCTGTTGCCACTACAATCAACTTTCTTGAAGTATTTCNTCCATCAATTAACTTGCCTTTCCATCACCAGCAATGTGGAACGGTCCGTCTGTTGCCACTACAATCAACTTTCTTGAAGTATTTCGCCAGCCTAGTCAAAGAAAATGTTTTGACATGATGATGATATACTTATACGTACTCTATTTTCGCTGGCTAATTGGAAAGAAAGTAATTCATAGACAAACCTATTTCATTTGTACATGTAATTGCTTGCATTAAAGCATCGAGAGTTCCTTCTGGCTCATCTAAATTACGGGAAATCTTTGCATCTCTTACAATACTCTGAAATTGTACAAACAGTACATAGGTAGTTTACAAAATGATGTTTCCATCTACATACACAAATTCAAATGCAATTATAGTAGCATTGATTGCAAGCGTACACTGAACTTTTCCCAGTTATTGGTTAATTTCAACCAATTTGTGAATCCGTAAGGAATTGCAAACTCGGGATCTCTATAAAGTAGTATTACAATGTGGTTTATCACATCAGCTAGTTACTTTAAGTTTCCAGATATATGTATGTAATTATTAATATTTATAAATATAAATGAACTCATTTTTCGTACTCTCTCAACTGGGACGCTGCAACAAATGGAAGCACTGGTTTGTCTACAAATGCCCCAAAGCCTAAAGAAAAATAGGAGTTCAGTTAAATGTAAAAAAAATTGAAGTAATAGATAGAAATAATTGTTCTAATTTAATAGCGTCACCTAGTCGAACGTCACGTGTAATTCTCTGAAGTGTAAGAGCCAACTCTCTTGCTTGATTAGAGACCGTTTCCTAAACTTACCGCAGAAATATTAAAAACTATGTATATTCATGTCATGTCATGAGTCATGGAATTATATTGTAGGATGAATGAAGCACATTTTGGTAATTATATAGCATGTCAATTAAAGATTTTTGACCTTGTCATCTCTCATTGTCGCCGATAAGTCCATGATGTAGTACAAATCCAGGGGCTTGTCTGTACTGTCATTGTAGGTCAAGCTAATTGGACGTGATTCTTGTCCAACGGCTAGTTCTACATCAATTTCTTGAGGAGTGATTCTCATAGTTTTACTAATTTGTTCATTTCTCTTTCTGTAAAAGTATATTAAGTGAATGTTTGAACAACACTTTTATTACTGTTATAAAATACCTAGTTTATATAAATCATGATGTGTTGGTAAATATATTGAATCCATGCAATTTACATGTTAACTTTTGCAGGGTTTGGTTTCACAATATCATTAGGTGGGCATTTGTTTTTTTGATGATCTTGTACTGTGTTACATCGTAGGTTTTTAAAAGAAATTTCCTGCAACAAATTGGAAATATAGTTTTATACTTTTGAAGTTATTGTACATGTAATATGCTTATTGTAAATACCTTGCACCAGGTACAGTGTGCGGTACCCATGTCACGAATCACAGTTAATTTTGTCAGTACAAGAATTCGAACTTGCGCCATATGCATAACTTAACAGGGAAATTATAAGGGTATTTATCAGTATACTTTTATGCATTTTTGTTTTTTTGTAATAAAAACCTTCCAAAGGAATTAATTTACTGTGTCAGCAATCAGCATAATAAAACGATTCAATTACACTAATGGATACTAATCTTTCTTTAGATTGTCAGGAAGAATAATTTTGTGTAAAAACTGCGTTATGCCTTGATATCACTTTGCCGTACTGTTTGAATTTAAAAACATAATATTATGGGTACAGCGTAATTCGGAATTTGAGAATTAGTGTGGTTAATGTACATAATGCACTATGTGGAATGTATTAGTATGAGCATGAGGTTTCCGTTGTAAAAATTACGTGGCCAATTGATTACAACATTTTAAAATTCGCTTATAATGTTTCATTTTATTGCATTATTTTATAGATTACTAATAGTTTGTTATTTGCTTTAATTTTCGTTTCTTTATGTATTATAATTATGTAGACATTATATCATAGAAGATAAGACGAAACCCGCAAAGCCACAGTGATGTAATTCAGGATTGATCAAAACATGTCCATTTGATTGCCTGGATATTTGTTTCCAGCAACAAACAATGGTAAATGAGTCAGGGGCCAATAAAAACGGTTTCGTTCCATCCGGTGCAGTGTACTTGTTGACTTGATATTCATTCAACAGTTCGTATCCATGAATGTCCAAATCAATTTGCTACAAGTGGAAAGTAACCCAAAAATTTTAGTTGGTTATAGCAACAGGAAAAAATGTTAGTTTAAATGCATCATGCCTTACTCGTGTTAACGGATTTGTGTTTGTGGTCATAACACCCATAAACTTTTTCTCTTGAGCCATTTTTATAATATGATCCTCCATGGTTTCAATCACAGCAACACTCTCGGCTTCATCTACATCGTCAGGAGTACCCATCATAAAACTATGTAGCAATTTACCCCGACCTTTAGGAAGCTTCTGTCGCTGACGAGATTCAATGAACTCTATCATATCGGTTATAAAAATGAATGACTGATCATTACAAGTCAAAATTATTTTAATGTTCAATTGAAATTAGTTTTTAAACCTTTTATTTCATACCGAGCAAATCCAGTGAGTAAGCTATGCCTCGACTGGCTTCAACTTTTTCGGGCTCATCATAAACATCAAAGTTAAAACTAATTCCAACACATTTCTGATCTTTGGTTCTCCGTACCATGAACCTAACAGTGGAACCCGAGAAGAACAAGTAGTGTCAAATGATTTAATGCTTTCAATTTTACCTTCATTTTAAAGCGTTGTATTCTATGATATTGATCTCACAATTGTCAGTTTTATTAATATTTGTATGAATTTCCACTCACGATAATCCTTTGCCCAAAATATCCGACCAAATTGAATTGATCATTGTTCGAAACTCATCGTATTGCGATCGAGTATATGCTTCAAGGTCTCCCTTCTTAGAAAAGCTATGGCTTATGGTACTACAAAAGCATAAAAAACAACCTTGTAGAAAAATGATTGCGTTCTGTTGCGAAAATGACGATTTCTACCGGATAAGTACATTCAAGCATTTCAATTTTCATTTAGTGAACTCACTGAACGGCAGCCTCGTGGTCGGCTTCTTCCAACTGACTAATTGTATACTTGTTTAAGTAATGACCTCCATGACTATCAATCTTTGCAATTGACTCTGCAGGAGACTCCTCCTCTTCATTTTCATCTGCATCAACTTGCATCTCAGACAGGGACAATAAAACATGCCGGATTGTCTTGGCATTCGCAAATTCCCCCACCGAAATGAATAAATTATGCTGGCGTAATTTGATGATGACCACAACGCTGTTTAGAGACGTTCCTCCAACATTAAAAAAGGAGTTGTCAAAATTTTCTGCTAGTGTTTCTATCGATGAACCAGTTACTTCGGACATTACTCTGAGGAGCACCTTTACAGCGTCTAGTTTGTCAGCAGGCAGGTCCAATGATTGCCATTCTTCAAATTCTTCTCGGCGAAGTAACTCCTTCTCGTACATTTTCAGCAGACGCTGGCGATCAGTTTTTCCGTTCACCAGAAGTGGAATTTGTTCCATGAATTTTATCAGGGGGCGCTCATAGTCACGAAGACGCTTGGAAATCATGGGTTCTAAACGCTCCAACGTTACATTCCCTTCGGAGGGCACGACATAAGCCAAAATTACTTGATCTTGGTCACCAGGTTTATAGCAGAGGACGACCACTTTGCTAACCAAATGGATTTCAGAAAGCGCCTGCTCCACTTCCGCCAAATCAACGCGTTGGCCACGAACTTTTATCTGGGAGTCTACTCTGCCTTCGTAAAAGAGCATTCTGGTGCCGTCTTGCGTGGTGCTGATTCGCCCAAAGTCACCGGTGCGGAACATTGTTTTGAATGCTATAATTTTAAATTGGTACTAAATGAAATGAGTTTCATAATTTTTGTGTGTATGATAGCTGTTCATGAATTTCTGATTTTCAATACCGGGAGTACGCGTGAATGAATTTTCCAGAAATTTTTCTGGACTAGCTCCACCAACGTAGCCTGACGCGAGATTGTATCCGGCAATGTAGACTTCGCCAATCTCCCCATTTTCTGACATATTCATCTCCTGATCCAGTACATACAACACAGTGTTATAAATTGGCAATCCTAAACATTTGAAAATAAATTCAAACTTTAGCCTAATCGATTTTTCAACCAAGTTAGGTACATGTAATATAACTAAAACTACACTCAATCTTACCAATCGGTACTCGTTTTTCCATGACCTTTTTATATGCTTCTTCTCTGGTTTCATAAGTCACATACGTCACATCTCCCATTATCTCAGTGGAACCATAAAAGTTTGCCAAAGTGTACTTTCTCGGATACAGCTCGAAAAATTCTGCATTGAATTTACACATTTTAAAATATTTTTTTTTACATTTTTACAATACGCGTAACTAAATGATCATGCTTGGCAGTTAACCTGATAGCAAGTCAAAGGGAAGTGGCTCTCCCGAACAAATCCAGAGTTTCACGGAGCTTAATAGTGTCACACCTACAGATTTGCCAACTACAGCCAGCGTTTGAAAAATTGCTCGCAGCAGGGACGGTACAACAGTGACCCGGGTAATTTTGTAATGACTCAGTTTTTCCATGAAAATGGTAGGTTGGGACGTAATATGCTTTTCAAATATTACCAATGGATAGCCTTGAAGCAAAGGCCCAAATATCTAATAAAAGATAAGTAAATACCTACATACATACCTGTCTGGACTGCACGTTTTGTCATCATCTTTACACAAGCTTATAGAATTTGTATATAACAAAATGTATACCTCTGCAACAGAATCTACAAAAGTCATGGAGGTTTTGAAAACGCATGTCTCATCCACTTCGAAAGGAAATTCCTCCCATTGCCAACTTAGGCGATTCATAACTGTTCGATGGCTGAGCCTTACACCCTTTGGCTCACCCGAACTTCCTGTTGACATTCACATTAAATGTTCTCAGTCAT
>JAHZMV010004564.1:0-15384 GCA_027743765.1 Coecobrya sp. COE2 | reverse complement strand
CGTAAAAATGAGCACAACAAAGTCAAAACTCATTACACACTTTAGGATTTTGCATCAATCTTAGTATAATAATAATAAAAGTACATTGTAAGCTTTGCTATTTTTATAATTTATACATCTCTCCAAGTTGACGCTTGTGCTACGCTAATCTTCTGCTTGTATAATGCCTATCTATAAAATGTATGTAAAAACTTGAAAATCATCAATTGAAAGACTTACGGCAGAATCTACATCTAACTAATTTATTATTTGTATTTAGCATTTTATGTACGTAAAACTTGAGTAAAATTTGCCTTACATCAATCTACGAATGTTTGAAAAATTGAGTAACGATTTTGAATGATATGAAGAAAGGTTTGTGGTAATGACAATGAAAATTATGCATGTATGCATGCTTGAATAGTTTTTAACCCATAGTCCAATGTAATAACAACATTGAGGAATGTGGAGTCACTACTTAGATAGCATCCGATAAGATGAAAGTAAACAGAAGAAGAAAAAACAGAAAAATAATTTTGAAATGCTAAATCAGACAAAATATGTACATTGAAAGGATAATGGTGACTGGTGGCATTTCATTTTGACGTAAGTAATTTTGTGTATTTACAGGATTTAGTTGAATAGTGGTCACAAGGGTGTTTCTTCACTTGAGTGATCATTTTTATTTCTATGTGGTTCTGTTGCTCCTGTTGTTGGTTTTAAATAAATGGTAAAATAAATTCGAGCCTTTATTTTTTCTCATTCCTATTTCTCTGTTTCTGACTGTGGCGCTTTCAAAAGCAAGAAGATTACTTCATTCTACTAAAAGTACAGAGAAACAAGTGCAAAGACAACAACAAAATTTCCTTGCATTCTTAAACTTAACGATGCTTTCACATGCATGAAATGTTTCAGGGAAAAGTGAGCTATTTAAAATTATTATTATTACTGCATAGTAGTATGGTATGGTTCCACTCAAGTTTCACACGTAAACATTTTTAAAAATGGAAGTTTTTTATTGTTTTACTCATCTTCATACGATTGCTTGTTTTGAGCATTCATAACCAGAGAGATGTAAGATATTCATCCTCATTCATCTAGTGTGACTCTTAAGATGCTAACTTTGCTTAGTATACTTCTAGTTCGAAGCATCTTCTTTCGCCTTTTTAGGCAAAAATTCAAGGAAAAATGGGATGTGAAAAAGAGTTGCACAAAAAATTATATAATGTCATTAGTAGTATGGTATGGTTCCACTCAAGTTTCACACGTAAACATTTTTAAAAATGGAAGTTTTTTATTGTTTTACTCATCTTCTTACTATTGCTTGTTTTGAGCATTCATGAGAGATGTAAAATATTCATACTCATTCATCTATCTAGTGTGACTCTTAAGATACTAACTTTGCTTAGTATACTTCTAGTTCGAAGCACCTTCTTTCGCCTTTTTAGGCAAAAATTCAAGGAAAAATGGGATGTGAAAAAGAGTTGCACAAAAAATTATATAATGTCATACCATGTAGTTAATAATAACAACAATTGACTGAATGACTCTTCGTATTCTTGTATAGCACAACGATGTAATGAAGTGCTTTATGGACTTTTGGCTTTGGAATTGAGGATGGTGATGGAAATGACGAGCATTTGAATTTAAGTTGGTGACTAATGTTAACAAGGAGTAGTATAAATTGAATGAATATTATGGAAAGCTGTAGTATTTATTCAAGACAGTCTGCATTAAAATTGTGAAGTAGAAAGAAGGAAGCAAAAAAGTAAAAAAAAATGCTTGAAAAGAATAACATTGCGTTTAAAGATTAGCTATGTGTTAACACAAACTCATGCCGTTTTTTTTCTTGACCATTTTCCTCTCGCGTTCTCATTCAAATAATTTGTTCAAATACTCTGAAAAACTGAGCACAGCACTGCTGTTGCGATGTAGGTTTGCATAATATGGCTCTTGGTAAGACGAATACTTATGTATCCCTAGTGGATGTTTGCGTTATTGTGAAGAGCTGTGTAAACAATACCGATACACGAAAATTATTCATTCTTGGTGGATTTTTCTTTAGTTCCAGTTATATCATTTAACTTTCAAAGTAAAAGAGAATTACATGATAATTTATTTTAGGTGCGATAATGCACATCTTTTCAATAGTTCCATCGTTTAGAAATTAATATTTTGGAACATAACTTATTTCTTTACTTTTATAAATTGAAATTCGAATTTGGAAGATTGATAGATGAACGATAACTACTTATAAGACGATTCGTGAAGAATGATATTTTGATTGCGTGATTTGGCTTATGCTGGGCCTATTGTAGTATATGAATAGCATATGAATAGATGGTTAAATCAACCAAAAAATTCAATCCATTTTCCCAAAACACACAAAGAACTCTTTCTTTAATTCCTACCTTTTATACCATTCTCCCCACTACACACAATTATTCTTCTCCCTTTCCATATTTTTGAGAGAAAATGGTGTTTATTCTTTGCATCCTGAAGATTTCTTTCTCAAGTGGCTTCATGACTCATATCATATAATATTAAATGTGTGTGGTAGATTCGTTATTCTGAGGAATTTTTAACGATTATATTGTGATGATACGAAGTGGTAAGGTACTTAAGAACTTATTGTTACCGTCTTTCTCGAGATTACATCGAATTAAGTGGCGTAGGAAAAATATAAAAAATGAAAATAGGGGAGCAAGTTAAGGAAAGAAAAATATTTTTGGGAGAAGTTTTAAACGCGTTATAATAATAATGGAGTCCGGGGAAAAATTGAAGAAACAAGCTGAATACACAGATTCATAAAAAATTATAATCTGCTTCTGCTTTCTGGGAATACATTGCCAAGATTTTTCTTTCTATTGCATTGAAATTGATTGTTGGTTTATAACTCAGATTTAGCTGGTGTAAATGCAAGTATGAAAAAGGGTTAAAATTCGGTTAACAAAAACATTGGAAATTTTTGGAAAGTGACTGCAGTGTTTTATTAACATACCTACATATATGAAGATGATGAGAAGCATCAAGGTAAACAATTTATTTTGGCAATGCTAACTTTTTTATACGCTCAATACACATATTTGGTAGTAATATCGTGTTATCAAGCGCATTTTATTACATACTTGCTTAAAGGAAACCTCAATCCTCGTATCAATTTTCTTCCGACGCTTCACTTTGTATTGCCAACCTCATAATTAGATGCAGCGTATTAGTATGAAACTAGATACATTATTTCTCTTTCACATTAGCTAGACTCATATAACAACGTATGAGGAAAAAATAAGGAAACGGCAAAATATAATAACTCAAATTACAATTTACTGATAAACCATCCATTTTCCTAGATACTCGGAGCATTCGCCATCGGCACTTTTCATTGCTATTGATTCCTAATATTACAAATTGAAATCGCCGAAACAGCAACAACTCATTCCAATTGTTTCCTCCATTACAGAAAAAAATAATAGGTTTTCTAAACCAATTTCTTTACAAAGGTTACACTATACCTTGATCCAACTAAAAATGTAAGGTGTACACATTTGTATTAAAAATCAGGAAATTATGTATTTAATGCAGTTTAGATATTTGTGGCATTTGGTATCACCACACCAAAGCCAAAAGTCAATAGTCGACTCCCTTTCTTTATGTTTGTGTAAACGCATAATATTTGGAAAGTATAGAAAAGTTTGTATTAAAACTTGTCTGGCTGCATTTCAACCTTTTTTCTATCTTTGGGTTTGGTCCACTGTCATTAGCGTATCCCTTTTTTGGGATCGAATTTTGGTACAGTAACAAGTAACAATCAACAGTTTTAGTGAAAAAGAAAAGTCGAGTCTAAGCACAAGGCGACAATCAAACTGAGCAAAAGCTGGCGAACATCGCTGGGTGGATTTACTGTGGTGTTATTATTATTCCATTGTTATTGTTCTTTTTGTACCAAAAAATTAGAACGAAATTATTTGTCTGCACTTGGGCAAAATTACTCAAATTACAAGATGTAGATGCGCACGCCCTATAAAGCACACAACAGGCGAATAGGTACGGTACAACAATAATTGTTTCCCGTTCCTGTCTCTTTTCATATTGTGCTCTAGCTACCACTCTCATACACATACTCCTCATCTCTTTTTGGATATTTTCTACTTTTTCAAACAATAAGAGACAATCGACAATTATTATACGTTTCTTGATATGGTTCGCCTTGTTTGAACGAATATGGCTTTGTGGAAGTAGTAATTGTTGTTTGTGTGGGCTGATCTTGCTCTATTCGATCGACTTTTGCTGCCATCGAAAATTTACCACAAAATTTACCTGATATCATCTAAATCCTGTGCCAAAGGATAAAAGCAGAAAAGGCACAAAGTTTTATACCAGAAGCAGCAGCAACAGCGAAATTAGTCATTATATCAAAAACCATATTCCACAAAGAAAACTTGGATACCAATGCACTGTTATCTTTTCGATCACTGCTTTTGACTATTATATAAGTAGGCAATCAAACAGAAAGCGTATTATTTGGAAAATCATGATGATGCGCAAGAGTCAGTGTGCCAGTAGTACAATTACGCAATTAAGATATTGCTATTATTATGGCCATAAAACTAATCGATTTGTGTTTTTTGGACTCATCGCTATCATTAAATGTACATTATTGCTATTACGTCTCTTTTTCCTTGATAATCTTGTAAACTTCTGCTTCCTGCTTAGCAGCCAGCCAGCCGCATCAAAATGTGTACTGTGGTATTGATGACGCCATGCCGGGTTATAATACACTTTGGCTTCATTTTCGAAATTAAAACCATATTTTGTCGACTACAATTGGGCAATAACAGTTTAAATTCAATTTCTGATGACGGACGAAGAGATGGTATTTTCAACTTTATCTGAAAATCAATCAAAACATCATCAGCACGATTGCCTTTTTTCGAAACAAAAATTATTATTAATGAATATAACAATAGTTTAAGTTTTCTACAGAGAGATCGGTGATTTTAATCATCAGTTTTTTTAAATGTTTCATCGTCTGCAAGTGGTATTGGTGTTATCTCGCTAAAACATCACCATACCTTTGTTGAGCATTACGTGGCATCTTACATTTTTTAAATAACTGCATGAAAATGATGAAGATATGAAAAGGCTTATTAACTTTTTATAAAACTTGCAAGTGTGGATGTGTACTTTGTCGGCTTTATTACTTGTAATGTGTACTAGTTGCTCAATACAGAAAAAAATGTGTTTGAATGTAAGAATTTTCCTCTTGCTTGAAGAGATTGCATTCATGCAAAGAATTCCTTGCTGACACCTTTTTTCTTTGAAAAAATGTTTAATATTAAAAGATTCTTTTGATTTGGAAAATGAAAAGAATATCAAGATATGCATGGATAAAAACGTATTGGGTAGTGTCCTTCTACTTAATTCAAAATAATGAATGAAGAGGGAAGAAAGAACACAAGGAATTTGTGATAAAAAGGTTCATGTCTGAAAAGAATTCTTTTTTGGTGTAACTTTTTAGATTAATAATAATTACACTACAAAGCATGCATCACAAATTCGTTAATATCAGGAGATAGTAGTAGTGGTCGGGAAGAGATAATCGCTGAAAAAATGTAAGCAACAGCAAAAATGTGAGGTATCATTTAGGTACCAATTCACAATAGCTTATAATATGTTTATGCTTAATGGTATTTGGAAGGGGAACTCGCTATCAATAAAGTATCCTCAAAATTTTAACAAAAAATGTAAAGTGTGCCTCAAAGGCAATCGTGCTCCCTGTTTCTTACACAACTGATGAATATTTACGAAAATAATGCTTCATTTTCTCCTTCAAAATGAACCATATCCAAAAAAATCCATTCACCGGAAAATTTGGAGGACTCTTGCGTAGTCTATCATCATTACCTAATATACTAATATCCATACACATCACACTCCTAATCAACATATCAACAGGTGCCCATGCCCAGTGTTTATAAGCTTTTTGATGAAAGCACGTACTGTCCATGTTTAAGTTACTTTTTTAATTTGGTTTCTTTTTAGAAAAAGTAGATTTATAGCAAAAATGACAGAATATCCATATTAAACTGTTTCCGTCAGTTCACCAGCAGTACCCGAGAGACTTTTTTTTACTTTACATTCATTGCATGATATTAGGAAAATGAATATAACTCGTTTGGTCAACTTGTTTGTTCTTTGCCTTTCTTTCATTNTACTTTACATTCATTGCATGATATTAGGAAAATGAATATAACTCGTTTGGTCAACTTGTTTGTTCTTTGTCTTTCTTTCATTCAAGTCATCAATTTCCTATTTGTTTTATTACAAACGTCAGCATGGTCAATTGTAATAATTATTGTCGTAAACGAAAACATTTCAGTAAACAAACATGACTTCTGACAAATGTGAAAGTAATCTTTCTTTCTAAATTTTATTAATAGGTATACACAGATTCATAAAATGTTGGCGGAAAATTAACTGGAATGACCAAGATAATTGATAATGACCTTGTTTAATGTTTCATCCACAGCCTTCTCAACTTTAACTTTGATGACCCATGAATATTCTCTGTATATGTGTGGATGATTCATGACGGTCATAATTATCATCATTTTCCACTGAGGGAAGGGGTGTGCATATTGTTGCTTATGTTATCCTTGTACCAATCTGACTCACAAATGCCCAGTAATCCTACAAGCTTGAGAATGAATAAACATGTGCTAAGGATTTTTTGAGTGAGAAAAACTTGATTTCAAGCTCAATATGTAAATTTTATGATGATATTTTATGTTCTTGCTCACTGGTTGTTTTCTTTTTATTAATTTTCTTCATCTTTTTAACATCGGCAGCACAGCAGTAGTAGTCGGTGCTTGCCGTGCTTTAAAAAACGAACGAACTACTTTGGAAAAAGCTAGACATATTAACAGAGTATCATCATTCCAATCTCAAATCATATCAAAATGAGAATCAATTGAGTGAGCAAGAAAAATGAGTAGCCGACCACTGACTGACCGTAGGAAACGAAAACGAACCGACGTCGGCACAAAAGCTTTAAAACTTAATTGAATTGGATCTTTTTAATAATAATATGAAAATTGTTCATCCCTTCAGTGAACAGAGCATGTAATGCTCATGCTCCCTACTCATTTACCTCTACACTTTTATGCAAATTTTTGGCCTTCGAAGAAAGGAAGATGACGAAGTGGAAGTGTGTTAACATTATAAAGCATTTGGGAGGTAATTACGGATTTATCTTTATAAGAATCGAGAAATCCTACCGTGTAACATACAATGTAATAACACAGATATATTCTCACTTATGGTGAGTACCATGTTGCACAGAAAATAATAGATATTATTATTTCTTTGTGTTTTATAATGATAACAATATTTAGGAACAAAAGTGGCAAGAAATTCATCTGTCATCCAAAGTCGGTACATATGGCCCAATTTGGATGCGCACACACCTTCACACTCATACAACGTATTTTTTACAATACATATGCTTCATAAATGTTTTTCCTACATTTTAAGACTCTGTCTCAATCCATTATAATCTCTGTGCCGAACTTCTTCATAATTAAGAAAGTTTCGTATTATTTGTGTACCGAGCTACACTGCCAAATGTTATGCATTATGTATTTTTTCACATAAAAATTATCTGTTAAAAGAGAAATGTCAGCTTTTGACTTCACCTCTGATGATGAATATTTTCAACTTTGAATAATCATTATGCAACCATGATGGTCAAGCAATCTCGCTTGATTCGAAATAATCATTATCACTATCAACAGTCTCAGCTGCACCAGTTGTTCTCGTTCTTGTTTGTTGATGTAACGTTCTTTATTATCGTCATCATCAGATATAATATAATAATATGCCAGAAAGAATTATTACCATAAAAGTTAATTAATGTGTTTTCAGTAAAAGGTGGAAAGATAAATGGAAATACAGGGAAATGATTTTTTCTCTTAAAAGTCTGCACTATTTTCCCTCAGGACAGTTTATCATGTGCAATCTACATAGATAATACACTAATTCTTCTTAAATTATGCATGCTACCAGAGAACGCAAAACTGCCTCAAGATCTCTTTTGGCAAATTAAAAAATATTTTAGCTACTGTATTTATTACTTTATATATGATGGACTTACAGCAACGATTTTTTTTATTCCTTCATTCTTGTTTTTTACGTACAATAAATGCACCTTTGCAGTTTCATTGCTTTTCGTTCTGGTCATTATTAGGAGAAAAATCGTGCAAGAAAAATGGAATCAGTCAAGGTTTGGCAGTCCATCATCCTTCCATTTTTTCTTTATTCTTACTTTTTCAGAAATGATGATGAAATGATGGGTGATGGGCAAGATGGGCTAATGCAGTGCATGCACAAACATCATAAACATGATATAATGATCATATACATTACATTTTAGACAGTTGTGAGTTCGAAACTGCTTATTAACCAGAAGCTATCTCCTTGTCAGTTTTGTTTTAATACAGTCAGTCATCCCTTCTTCCACTTATTTCCAGAATTTCATCAAATTTATTATTACTTTTTATTATTATTGTATATTTTTACATGATCATGCTCATGCTAGTGAATATATACAGGCCTTTTTAAGGTATACATACATATATCTGCATACTCATGTCTGCTTACCCATTCTTGCCTATCGGATCATAGTATCACGATGATCAACATTATTATCAAAAAATCATCATCAACAACATCAACATCAAACCGGTCGACCTTTCGCTTTTTTTGTTTTGCTTACACACAAAGTTGGCTCTTCGTTCTTTGCTTAGCCATCGCCACTGCTGCGGTCATACTCTTTTTTCAAAGAAGTGTACAATAGGTTGATCTACTACACTCACAGAACTATATATGCCCACAGAGAATATCACATCAAAAACGCGGAGCACAGAAGCCTTTTCATTTCGTAAAGTAGCCAGCCCTCCTTCTTGCTTTGCGTGTTTATTTTTGTGAAAAATCATTTTGTTTGAAAAAATACCGAAAAAGTAGGAATTTTTTATGCTTCGTGGTGAACTGGTTGGGATTGACCAACCAACTTAAATGTATATTGTAAAAAATTATCTACATGAACACAAAAGGATTTTTCTAAGAAAAAGTGTGAGAGACGTTTTTTGGTCATTGCTACACGGACTGCTATGTGAACATTCACTGTTCACACTATATACAACTGTATCAACAACTGCTTTGTTGTTTCTTCTCATATCCGAAACGATTCTCTTTTCAGCACCATCAGTAAGAAAAAATCCACATCTTTTCTTTTCCATCCAATTGAACCCTTTCAAGTCCGCAAGTTTGTACAACGATTATAATCGCATGTTCCAAAAATAATAAAAAAAATGAATCAGAAATTGGAACAAACGGAATTTTATTTTTTATATAAAACGGAGATAAAGCCTTTTGATCGAACATTGTAATGTCGTTTGATCCAATTTTTGATTGAAACTCAATCCTTTCCTTGCCTGAATGTTGCTCGTAATCACAAACTTTACAGAATATACGGTTACAAGGTTTACTATAGAATAAAAAAAGTAAACAATGTTTTTTGAGAATTTATGTGAGAAAATCCTAGTGACAATAATGAGAATATAGTAGCTTGTAAAAGCGACCGTAATAGCTGGTAAAAGTATCAAAATATTGGATTGTATCAATGGCCGGTTTCAACGAGTTGAACTGAAAAAGAGCAAGGAATAAAAGTGACATTTTCTTATAAAAATAACAGCATATTCTTCACCCTTTATGTCCGCCCCATTTCCTTTTCATAGTGAAGGAATAATATACGTAACAAAATAATCTGGCGTTGGCACGAAACCTGCTAACAATGAACTCAATACATTGCCGTACCATTTTCGTATCAAAATGGGGTGAAAAATGTCTCCATTTAAGGAAAGGAATAAAAATATGAAATCAATAAGAAAAATAATATTTTTGATATCAAGAAAGTTTACACAATTCTCATACCTTCCGTTATTTTATTACTCCTTTCAAAAACAAAGTATTGAATTTCTCTTTCTTTTTTGTCATTTCATTTCTCTCCTCTGGATCGCTTACAAAGCGCAACAAGAGTTTTGTTTTGTAGTGTGGGAATATAGCGGTAAAAATGATAAACTCTTTCCCTTTTCAATATACATCACCTCCAAAGATGGAATAAAATCAATTGTACCAGTTGATGGTGACGATGAAAAAAAGGAGAGAAAAAACTAAATCCAACGGGGTAAAAAATCTGTGTTTTCAAGTACAGAAATAAACATTAAGATTTAAACTTGAAAAAAAAAAGAAAATGGAAATTCTTTGGTAAGGAAGGGGACATACGGAGACCTAGACAAAAGACTTTTGACAAAAGTAAAGGAGAAATTGAGCTAAAAAAGAGGTATCCTTTTTCTAAACCAAAAGGTAACCCTATCTCCAATTGAATTCACATTCATTTTAACGGTTCATCGCCCATCATGATCATCATCAACACATTGGCTGCAGTGTGGCCTCAAGCATACCATTTTATAGGATTGCATGCACCTAACTCGATTGAAATGATACAAATACCTAAATATAAAAAAACCGAATCCGTTTTTTATTCGACCTGTTTACATCTATAAAATAACCCTTCAAGGAAGAGCAACAACAGCAGGAGTTTCAGTGCTTGTGCCTCCGTTTAGTAAAGGGCTCTTATATAATAATATACAAAAGATAATGATGATGGTGATCACAATGATAATATAAAAATGTCACACTTTTTCTACACCGTGAAAAATAGAAAGACAGAAATATATAAATACATATTCTGCTGCATCATTCATGTTCTTAGGTATGTAATTTAAAGCAGAATGAAACGTGGATTCCCGATTCTGTCCCGAGAACTTGATAAAACGGAACATCCATTCAAAAAAGGTTGAACATATGCATTGCGTGGACTGGACCATTTCATTTTTTGTTTTGTCATGAATATTTTTTTTATCTTCATGGACAGAAACCTCATTAGAAATAAAAATAACAGAAACCATACATGTAAGACATGCATGAAATAGGGAGAAAAAATACTTACAATTTTTGTGCTAAAAAGGGAGAAACATAATCACGACAAGAGATGCATGCCTGCTTTCCATGTAGAAACGAACATAGGACACCGAAAGTATCTTGATCAAATCATTACTACCCTTTTAAATCATTGCATTTATCCCGTTAGAAAGCAAGATGATTGTTTTCAGTTTTTTTGTGAGTCTCAGTGATTGCATGCATCACATTGGCAATGCGCATCAAGTTACTTGATGGAGATAATGGGAAAAAGATAGAGATTTGTCGTTCGTTGCATAATAAGGGCATAGAAATATTTTGATGTAGTGAGATTTTGAGAATACGTCTCCTTTATGCTATCCACATGACAGGGAAAAGGGATGATACATCCAAATCTCTATCTTTCTTTTATATCATGTCATCAGAAGAATAGAACATTTTTCTGTCATTCCACCAAAAATGAAAAAAAGGATTATAGCCTCCCAGTGCCACACGCATAGAAAATAATATTTAATTTGACCAAAGCTAGCATGCAAAAAGTACAAAAGATGAGTCAATTCTTTCACTCCGTTTTTTGTCACAAAATTCTCTCTTGGAGTTCATAGCTTCTCAAAACTGAAAATAGTGAACATATTCATTCTACCGTTTTCTCAGATTACTTTGCAGTCAAACATGAGAAAATGGAGAACATCAACTTACTTACATATGCTAGAATATATACGTCTCTTTTCCTACCTTCATTTATTATGCGACTTAATTTATACGAAAACTGCCACGTATTAAGGAAAATTAGAGAATGCAGTACCACGGATGACGGATTTGAGCATGTAATTCTGTATCTCTGAAAGTTATTTTCACACATGATCATTACTTCTTTGTAAAAATCATTTAAATTACTCTTTACTTGAGTATAACCATCAACAACACCATCAAATCAGCGACATACGAAACATTTCAAATTGTTCAAAAGGTGCATATACTTCTGACCGCCTCTGACTGATAACTAAGCTAATCTTGCCAAAATGGTTCATTTCAGTCAGGTTGATAGAAAACAGACCCACAACAGCGACAGTGTTAACTCTTTTTTACAGAAAAGCGGCGAACTTGTAAAATGCACACACGAGGAGATAAAAATGAAAAGAAAAGAGCTTGGTGATGATTATATGATAATAATAACATGTAACAAACATCACAACTCACTATTATTGTGAATGCTTATGCAATCCTTTTGCGTATTCACTGTACCTGCTCCATTGTGTCTGTGTTCGTTCTCGTTGGACATAAAACAGTTTTGAATAACTTGCTAATTGAATGAGCTCTCTAGGATTTTGGAGAATTCATATCTCAGCGTCATGCTAGAATTTTAGATTTTTTCTTGAGTTGGAAAATGTGCAATTGTAAATCATTAGAGGTTTCTTCATTATCACCTTACAATACAATGCTTCTTTGTTGACAGGCTGTGTAGTCAACGACATAATATTAGTATTACCATTATTTCCAAAAATTCGTTGATGAACACACATTCTTCTTGCTAATCACCATTTCTCGCGTTTTTCACAAATGAAAAATTCTGTTTCGAGAAACAGTTCAGTTTTGCTTTTGACTGTTTTGCATATACAGGAGTACCCAGAATATTAAACTCTGGTTAATTTCAATACGAAAATACAATAGAATAGAGAGTTCGAAACAAAAAGTGGAACTTTTACCATTCACCGCTCATAAATAGAAGTGAGAGAGCACCTGAAATCCTATCCGAATCTAATTTGCTCAGAATTAAAATGTAATTTATAGGCTTGCAAGCTATAGTAGAGAAGATTTTCTGTTAGTACAAGTACCATTTAAGGCAAAAAGAAAGCCCGAGGCTTCCTTAAAAATGATCTTATAAATATGCTACTATTATTACACTGCGTTGCAGGAGTAATATACATATATCAAAGGAGATTTATTTTTTTACATTGACTCGCTTATACTACTCGATAATTTGGTCTCGAGTTTTGTTCCTTGAAAACATTTTTATATCAAAAATGTATTGCGCATCGTTCCGCGTATATTATTTTTTCCTTCCTTTTCTTCTGTCAGTTGTTGGACATCACACATTTTATCTCTTCTCTTTCTCACTATTTTACATAAATGGTAACATTATTCATTTCATTTCGTTTTTTATTGTGAAAGATGTAATGAGCAATAGAACATTTAGGGGAAAAAATGCAATCACCTGTCCTATAGATGCATACATACGTCATTTCATGATATCATCCATCGTTGCGTTTTTATTGTGTAAAATGCTGAGAAAAATTCTTTTTAGCTTCAAGCTTGAGACTAATTATCTCAGCAATTAATTAAGCATCATTCTTGTTGCTCCACCATTTCTGCCACCAAATTACACTCCCATTGCCTATACTTAATAGTAATTATTCTTCTAAACAACAGCCCAAAAACACCACTAGCAGTAGCAACAAATGAAGCAACTAACAGAAGCTCACACTTATTGCATGTGTAATACATATTTACTATTAAATGTAGGTATACACACTAGTGGTAGTTACATGCAGATTGCTCATCTTTTAATGATAATAGTGCTGAGGAGTACATACATTAGATGTATATAGACAGATGAAGAGAGGTGGAGGAAGGAAGGAGGGATGAAGAACGGATAATGTTTAATGAATGTTCATACGCACTGATTATTTCATTCTGAGCATTTTTGTTAACATCCACTATATATACAATAAACTATACCTAAATTTAAATACATCTTCGTGTACATTTATATAAATTTTTACTTCGCCTGCAGATGTGATTGTATTGTGTTTATTGTGTGATCACCACATTTTTCTTTTAGTGTGTATCTTAATGATGCTAACTCAAAACTCATTAAAAACTACACACAGTCTCAACAAAAAGAGTGGGCGACGGGAGAAAATGTTTAATCAAACACTATCCCTATTTAGGTTTATATCAACCGTTTACACACGTACACATGTATAGTTTCAAGGGAAAATGATGTAAAAAGTTAGGAAAAAACTTACAAAGCATTTGTATGACATTCAAGTGGAATGGAGAGATTCTGTGTTGCACAGTAGTGTATTCTTGTCTGTTCTTCATATTTAGCTTCAAGGGAAAAAGAAGGATTTTTGGGCGTATTTAGATCAGAAGCAACATCATTGTAGTCGTCATCATGTTATATTACCCCACGCTACTTGGAATTGCCGCAGTAATGATTATGATGGAGGAAGCGAGAGAAAGAAAGGATTTCAAGAATTGAGATCAATTAAGATCAATTGTGAGGATTATGGTAAGCTTACCACAGATTGAGCAAAAAGATCATTACTCATTCGTCAACATATCCCTCTCTTGTCTATATGGAATACTTGTACAATAACAATGATAATGCACGCAATGGTTGTAATAGTAAAAAATAATGCTCCGAGCAAACTTTTGTAAAGTTGTCGTAGATTTTGTGAAATCATTCTTGTGCGGACATGGTGTTTTTTATTATGCAGATTTTACTTTTTACATGTTATTATTAATAATGGAAAGAGTTGAATTCAACATCACCAACAGAAGAGAGAAGCAGAAAAACGCGTGCAATGATACATAAAAACACATTCGTATAGCATTTTGTCGATTCACACACATGTACATAGAATGAAACAGATTACCTTATAGCCAAATTGTAATTTGAGGTCTGAAAGAGAGCTGAGTAAGCTCCACATAATCAGTCATCGTCAAAAAACATAAAAATCGTAACAATACTCATATAAAAATATAAGTAGGTATTTATAGAATACATTTAACAAGCTATATTTTGTCGTACAGCGAGTTTGACAAGAAGGGATCCGGTCGCGGTCACTAGCACTAGCCGTCATTGTGAGCCTGTTATTTAACATGCATTCGATATGCGTATATGTACGTGCATTCACACTTATCATAGTCTCCTTAACTAGATGCGTTTCTAGCCTCGGCCACCATAAAATAATTTAAATGCGTGAAAAGTCGATACACCATTCCATTCTCGCTAATTGTAAGAAGATTTTGGTGCAATACATCTTTCGCTAGTGATGGTACAATATGACAACCAAACACATCACCTGTCAATTTAATTTTAGCATTTTTTAATACAATGTGTAATTGCTAGTAACATGCTGGCAGTAAGGTTATAAGTTATAGTAATAATGGTTGCAAGCAAGACCTCTAATCTACATAATATCCCAGTTTTACAATGTGGTAAAATATGTCGGGTTCTTTATATTCCACTACTATCACTATATTATGGGCTGACCTGATTTTTATACAATCACTCTAGCTATTATAAATATCTAACTTTATCGTTGTTAGAAAAATGAATATTTGCATTGTTATTAAGAT
>JAHZMV010004563.1:0-12662 GCA_027743765.1 Coecobrya sp. COE2 | reverse complement strand
GTGTAAAATTGAAAAGTGTGAAAGATTAAAAGAAGATTAATTAAAGCTTGGATTTTACAAGGAGACTTGGAGGAGGTGAAAGGAGGTGACGTTAGTTCTGGAAAGGTAAGGTTTCCAACGGTTGAAATGATTGTAATTGTTTTGGGTGAAATTGCTCATAATATTATGTTTTCTGTTTACATATTTAATTGTTGTATTGATAGTTTGCGCATATAAGCATACAATATTTTTTGCATACGATTTTTTTGCATTGAAAACTAGCTGCAGAACATCGACAATTAACAAATTTCTACATTAAAAAGGTTAATTAGAGTTGGAGAAGTGATGAAGGTGACAAGGTGCATTGAAGGATGAATGGAATGAAAACATATGCTTTGTTTTTATTATTGACATTCATGCTGTTTTGGCAGCTGATTAGTGATGCATATTTAATGAGTGATTAGTGAAAATTGGCCAAGGTTTCATGATTAATATTTAATCTTCTTCTAGTGTAACAAATTCATGCTATCATTTCTTATTATTATAGTAAAATTATTTATGAAAGCTCAACAGATGCTATGATGCCATGTGCTACTTTTTTTACATGTTAATATTTTTCACAACTTGTCAAATTTCCTAAATCGCAATAATCCGAGGAATAGATTATTATCAAACGTGGGTTAAAACTCGTGACATTTAACTGTAGTTTAATTTCGATTGTTCCATTTCGTTGTTGTATTTTTGATCTTTTGATTAGAAATCTTGAAGTAAACTTTGAAACAAGTGGGCTTTTGAGGACAAGTTTTCTCGTCCCACTAAACATGTCTTTCCCCCACGAAGAATGGTTTATGAGTTGATTTCTTCTTGTCCTATTCTCTATTGTAGTTACTACAGTTTTCTAGTTTAAAATATATTTTTTGTAGATTACGATTGTAGATTGGAGATAGGGGTGAAACGTTAATGGCCCATAATAATTTACTGGTTGCTTTTCTTTTTTGTAAAGTTAATGGTCCAAATTTTTACAGTGAAATGCTTTTAAGATTAGTTGTCATCTTGTCATTGTTCTGGTCGGAATAGAAAAGTGAACTTGTATTCTCTGGCTTTATTCTTGAAATCTGTGAGAACATTAAGATTACAGGTTTGTTTTTAGATTGATCTGGAATTTTATCATAAAAAGAAATCTATTTTTATCCTTTCCCACAGAACTAGATACATTGAACCGGGTGAAGGTAGAAGACCTTTCGTAACTGTGATCTTTTCCTTTTCAACACAACTGCCAGTTTTCGTTGAGATTATAAATCATGTTGTTATTATTGCCTTACTAATAATTGTGAGCGGTGAAAGTAAATGAAAATTCCTGACATATAATTTCTTTGTTTTTCTATTTTAATATTTAGAACGTCAGACCCATTTGCATCGTTCTTCAGTATGGGCGGTTTAGGAAGTGGGTTTTTCGATGACGATGAAGGTAGCTCAGCGTTCATCAACTTTGGAGGTCCCATGGGTGGAATGGGAGGTATGCCAGGAATGGGCAGGCGGACACAAAGTTTCAATGTTCACGGTTCCCCAACTAAATCCAGAGAATATCAACAGCAAGACACTGCAGTGGAGCATGATCTCTACGTCAGTTTAGAGGATATCGACAAAGGGTGCACAAAGAAGATGAAGATCTCCAGAAACGTTATCGCCTCAGACGGAACAAGGAAGAAGGAAGATAAAGTCCTTACAATCACCGTAAAACCCGGATGGAAAGCGGGAACTAAGATCACATTTCCTCGAGAAGGGGACCAGACCACGGGCAAAATTCCTGCTGACATTGTATTTATAATTAGAGATAAACCTCACCCTACATTCAAGAGAGAAAACTGTGACATCCGGTACACGGCAAAGATCTGCTTGAGAGACGTAAGTAATTCTGGCCTAGTTCTTACTTTTCTTTACCATTATATACCTACTCATGCCTCTGCGCTGCCGTTCCTATTTTGTTATTCATTGCTTCTTTACAACTGTGCCATTGACATAACTGTTTTGTATACATCCATGTGGGCTTTTTATCTTATAAAATTATGCGTCACAAACTTTGGGCATTATTTATTAGTGCGTAAGACAGAGCAGGCAGAGACGACAGTATACAAGTTAAGTCCGAGCTTATTTGGCAAGCGATCAACATCTCTCTCTCCGAGTACACAAAATAGGTGCATTTTATAGAATATATGTGTGTCACAAACAAAGATAGAGCTATGGAAGGTTGATGTTGATGCAATGCAAAGTAGTGTTGGTGTAGAGAAACTTCACACAATTATAGTTGCCTAATATCTACTTACTAGCCAACAACTAATTCAGTCTATTTCATTTTCCATTTCTTTGGGACATCTCACTCAATCAGTGCTTTTTAAAAATTTCATTTTTGCTTTCTCGCGTTGAATTATAATAGGCAATGTAACATATATCATGGATGTATGTATCATTAGTAAATATAGTGGCGTTGAGTGGATAAACAAAATAAGGAGAATTGTACCATGTTTTGGTTTTTTGTGGAAAATGGCTCATGGTTTCCAAATTTGTTCCTTGTCTACTCTTCTAGAGTAGCAGCTTTAGGTTTAGCTATGAAATTGCAGCTCTTTTTAGAATACATGTTGCTGCTGGGAATGGAGTGAATAGAGCGCACATGTTGGTTCGCTTTTTTGAGGTCATGAAGAGTAGTAAAGTAGCAAATAGTTTCATTTTTAAACGTTTAATGGAAGTTTATTTTGGTGAGAAGAATGCAGAAAGTGAAACCTATGTAGTCTATCCAAATTTCAACGGTTGATACATTATAAAAATGTGGATAATCAAGTAAATATTATATCAATTACATACTTATGTCTTCTCATTAATAATAGTTAAAATTAAACCATGTAAATTAGACATGAAGGATTGCATTCAAGGTCACTTTATTAGTGAAAAGGGAAAGTATGAATAACGGAGCTTGAAGAAAAGTCAGCATACAAATTAAATATTTTTTCATTTGGTTGTATAAGTTATAAAATATGTACTAGACGATAGCAAAACATTTGAACGAAATTGACATGCATGGGTGGATTTTTATTATACAATGACATGGACATTTAAAATATTGATTCATTAAAGCTCGTTTCTGGAAATAATGAAACACGTACGTACCACGTAGGTTGTTGTGAAAAGTGGCACAAACCACAAGCGAGTTGAAAAATTGTCCCCTGATGTCTACTTCGTCAAACAGTTTATTCATCACCTTATTAAACATTGTTTTGTATCGTCGCGTCGTTGACGTGAGCGAAAGAGTATTGATTTTCACAACCTTGAAAGAAAAGAACAAGTTTAGTAAAGTAAATGTCGTAAAGGAGAGCGTCATTGTTAGTTGCGTGTTTCAGCATGATTACTTTTGAGTCATTTTTATTGCCTTTAGTCTTATATGCCCATCTCTTTGTCCAGATATAAAGTCTGATTTTGCGAATTAATTGACCGAATATGCAATTTCTCCCGGGCGAAAACCGTTCTTACCGTTTTGGAAGGTTTGGAAATTCATAGATTTTTAACTTTGTTTTCCTTTTGAAAATTGCTTAAAACTTAAAATCATAACGAGACTAGCCTTTACAAGGGACGTGTTTGCAAATCTAATATGGTTTGATTAGGTAAACTCATTTTTTAAAATTCTTTCCATTGTTTCACAACTCCGAGTCCTGATTGATAAACAGACAGCCATCAGTCATAATTTCAACCACACTAAACAAAGGGCATTATTTATTTAGGCACGTCATGTCATGTAAGGAATAAGGTAGTAGTAATGATTGACAGCAGCAATAATAAATCTTACTAGGATTCAAGTATTTTTCTTGTAAGGAAGTGACAATGATTGTGTGGCATAGGAAAAAATTCATTTTTGTCAATCTATCTCATTGAATTTACATACAAACGCGGACACCTGTATGACCTCCATTTTACTGATTATGTATTTCTAACTTGTTCAAAATGGATGTCGATATGTGGTGTGAATCAATACTCGTGCCGAATTGGTCAAGCCAGTCAATATTTTTGAACAAAGGTCTTTAACGGTCTACGATAAGTTTGAATTACATATTGTAAGGGTAGATGGATGAAAGATAACTGGTGAATTTGGAGTATGAACATAAGTCTAATAGGAAAGTAAGAATAATGAATAATTACTATTTCCATCTAACAACACCAAAAGCTCATCAAGCACAAGAGTATTTTCAGCATTAACGTTATCAACAAAATTGTGCACCTTATTAAATTATGACATTTTCTCTTGCGAATTTTATATTAGCTTGACCGACCAGATAAGAAGGTACATGACACAGACAAAGCATATTAATTTGTATATTATAGATCAACAAAACGAGCAGATGAAGAAAGGAGTACGGGGCAAGTTGCCTTTTTTGTCTGTAATTTTTATAGTATTGTTGCGTCTTAATTTTTGTCATAAATACTCTTCCTCTGTGTGATCTTTTCTATTTATTCTTGTGGTAAATAGCGTGCGCTCCACATAAGACTCTAAGAAATTTTCCACATGAATACAATGTGTGCGCGCTCTGTTGTCCATTTAAGTTTCATGTTGGACCTTGGCTTACGTCTGTCGTCATTAGTTTAGGCGCATATACGGGTTGTTAGAGAGTTGACGGATGGATGAGAATCATGATACGACTACGACAACAGTGATATCGTATATTTTAAGCAAGACAAGCGAGCAAACACACACAACCAAAGAGATTGAAATGAAATGACCACCTTTAAAGTTTACTTCAAGGATGACCAGCGATCTTGGTCAGTCTTAAAATGGTCAATTTCTCTCCTACATACATACAAATAAGCGTACGCATACATAGCAGCAACAGCAGCAATAATAATAATATTATTATTATGAGACCAAGTCAAGTTCAAGTATGGTTAAAAAAGATGAAATTGAATGGGAGCATAGTTCTCTCTCCATCTTAAAATGTTCACAAAGGGAAGAAGATTGAAGATGTTTTGAGCAGTGCTCGTTGTTGCATACTGCCTCTGATGACTATAAAGTATCAGCATCACAGTGATAAATTGTTGGTGTTCATGAATTGAAAATGAAAGAAAAAATGAAGTCACGTATGTCATTCGTTGATTAGTCAAAGAGAGAAAGAATGTTGGTTTACAAATATGTTATTATATTATTGCTTGATTGGTATCAGTGTCAGCTTAAAGAAACCCGTATTGGGAAAAGGTATCAGATAGGCAGCACAAAATTGCTGAAAAATGTGCTGCTTATAGACTTGCCGAACTTTTCTTTAATGCGTCTTGGCCTCCCACACTAAATGTCAGAGAGCGAGCGGGTGGCTGTGTTGATAACAGCGATAAAGTTTGTTGAATTTCTAAAGATGCCTATGAATGGAGACAAAGCGTTATGGTGGTGTTGTTTGTTGTTGTTAAATTAGTCACTTTCCTCTCTTCGTAAATGTACTTTTTTCGGTTCGATGATCTATGATGCAAAGTCATGCAGATGAATCACAGGAAAATCGTTTGTATCACATTCATTCCCATTTTTACTGTGGAAATTGACTTATAAGCAGAAATGGATTTTTTAGGTAGAAATAATTTTGGAGGTACAACAACAATTAGCTATAGAGAATAAATCCTCGATATGTTCAAATCATAATTTAATGAACTGCTAAAGACTTCAACACGACATGAAACGTCATATATCCAATCTGTAAAGGATGCCGTGTTTTTTTTCAAGGAAATGTTATGATAACCGGTGTCTGGTGACCAATTTTGCTTGGTTTTTTATAGATTTCATTTACCCAGTCTTGAATGCAAGTAAAAAATTTGCTAATAGTACATATTAGAAGATGCTTGCAAGACTGCAATATTGCAATTTTGCAAGTTTTCAAATGCCCATCGGAGCAGGAACAAGCTTAATGTATATGATAAATCAGAAAATTCTTAGTTAATATATTTATAAGTATTATGTAGTTTGCTATTTTCGTAAATTACACACACTGACGTCTCGTAGGCCAATAGTCTGTGAAGATCTTAAAAAAGATCTCTGAGTGGGTGTAAAAAAGTAGAATGTAGAAGTAGCATTTACTTTACTCTGTCGCTTGCCGGTTGCATTGTAAAGTTGGGCATATGGCATATTCGTGTGTTAATCTTGCGTGGACCGCTCAGTCTGTTGTAAACTTTAAAAGATAAAAACAAAAATTCAGCGTATTTCAAACTGTTTCGTTTTTCATACACACACCGAAAAGGGATTAGGATTAGTTTTGTTGTGTGTAGTACATGCATGTATCAGTCTTGTAATGTGGCCCACTCTCGAGGTTCGGAAATTTAAATTCAGAATGTATGTCTTGTTCGTTAACGTATTATAACGGCAAGTTTTACCACGGCTGCATTGCATGTAACGAATTTTCTTTCGTTATCTTTACAACCTCCTTCAACGCTGTTGTAATGTAAGTCTTGCAACTAAACTGCAACTTCTCATATAGAACAAGCTTACGGACTGAAAAAGTTTGACGAATGACGAGCAAATGAATATCAGGGAGTGTAGGCAGACCTTTGCTTTTATGTCTTGATGTTGACGATGATTTAGCTGTGCATGGAGATCGTTTGAATGTAAGATTAATTTTTACGAGCTATTATGGATGTAGGAAGTAGGAGCTAATTTTATGCATGTGACAAAAAATGTCAGCAAGATATTGAATTACGTGTGCTTTTATACATCACTCCTTGTTAGAGGGAAAAGGTTAGGTGGTTGGTTGTTTTGGTAGTTTGTACAAACTAACGGAATGCTCTTTTCCTTTGTCCGTTGTGGTATGCATGTGCTGTTAAATTTTCTGGTAAATCTTAATAAGGGAACGCAGAGTGGCAGTAATAATATTTTTGGTTTAGAAGCCAATGAGGAGGATATCATGAAAATGTTTGGATGCTTTCATTTAAATTAACTGTTGTATTTGTTTTGTGATTATTGCAGGCTCTTTGTGGTACTACCATCAATGTTCCGACACTCCAAGGCCAAACAATCCCACTTAATTTGACCAATAGAGTAATTAAGCCTACGACGGTAGAGAAGATACAAGGAAAAGGCTTGCCATATCCGAAGGAGCCTAGTCGTAGAGGCGATCTCTTGATTTCCTTTGATATCCAATTTCCTGACAAATTGTCGCAGAATACGAAGGAAGTCCTTTTTGATCTTTTACCTGCAAAGTAAACTGGAGAGAGAACTTAAAAATGCAAATTTAATTGTAATAATAAAATTAATAAAATAATTATCAATTTTTTGAATTTTTATGTGTTATAAATGATGTAATTATTACGGATAATTGTATTGTAATATGTCTGTATATAGATAACGTTAAGTGTCGTTAATATACATAATTTTATGTAAGTCAGTTTTAAAGCAATGGTTAAGTTTTAATGATACTCGTCAAATCAATTTTCAAGAGTCTAACATGTTTTATTAACAGTGTAATGTAATAATTAATGTCGAGCTAACTAAGCTTTTATTTTCTCAAAAAATGAAATGACTTTTAACTAAAATGGAAAATATGTGTATACATTCATGAAAAATGTTAGTGATTTCATGATAAGAAATGCCGGAATTTTAACGTATTTTTTTCCTACTAGAGAATATGGAAATAGTACCTGTTTTTTGGGAGGATAAAGTAAATTATATTATTATTGTAATGTAAAATCGGACATTGTAATATTAATTAATGTATCGGCTCAGTCGGCTACAAAATACGTTATTATTGCAAAAATGAAAAATGCATTTCAATTTTAAATACTACATTTATAAGCTAAATTTTTAAATAATCTTTTGGCATTGACATTGGCTTTTAGTTTTAAGGCGAATTATGTAAAAGGAAGTAATTTGCAGTTGACTCTGTGAACTAAACATGGGGATATTTAAAATGTATTTTGGAACAACAATGTTCAACAAGAAAAAAACAATCAATACATCCAAATGATATGACACGCTATTTTTGTATTACAAATGAAATTTTACAGAAATTGATTAAATAAGTCACGTTGTTGTTCAGCCGGTTGAAAATTCTCGTGTGTGGATTTCAGTGCATTGTTGAAAATTGAGTTGCGATGCGTTGTTGGCTAAAAACGAGAAAACTGCAAGTTACAAGACTGTTGATCTTTTAGATTTCCTATTTATAGTCAGAATCGCAAAATATTATATATGCTTGCATGTAAAACTAGGCATCTTTTAATATCGTATCGTATAGAATTTTTAAAGTGAAATTGTACCACGATAAATAAACGGGATACTTATATAATCACAATTCTCTGGCTGCACTCTGCACTTCTCAAATATGTAACAATTTTTTGTTAACCTTTCTAGTCCATTTTTTTACAATGCAGGGTTGTTTCTAATTAAGCATAATAATCATAGGATTTGTAGTATTTTGCGTTAGATTTTTCATTCCACGAAAAAGTAAAGTTAGGCATTTTATTCCCGAATGATGTCTAGTAGGACACCGTCAGAAAACGGATATTTGTAGATAATTAAAGTGCGTACTGTCAAAATACGCAGATATTTTGGATCGGTCTGGCCAATCAACGCAAACGCGACATTGGTAAAAGCATAAAATCATGCAGATTGTCATTTTAAAATTCATTTTCCAGTCTGGTGAGTCTGCCTGCAGCCTGAACGCTGCCTATGTGTATATCAGTGTCCCTTTCCCTTCCGTCCTCCATGGGTCTTCAAGGTTAAAATGTTCATATTTGGGGTATGTAACTTTCGGGGTGAAAATCTGAATTCTTGGAAGTGTCATTGTCACAACAGGACAAATTTAATATCCTCGAAGACTTCATGGCAAGTTACAAGCATAATATTTCAAATTTTACACGCAAAACTCAAATATATGCTATGCCATAACCATAGTCAAGCATTTATCTACACATTTAATTTTACCATATATTATGCATTATCCAACATTTATCTTTTTCTTAAACAAAGATCCAGACCACAAGGTTGACATTTTACTGGGTTGTCGTTGTCATTCACGTTAAACCTGCACATAATGCATACTAGAATGTGGTAAAATGGTGTCAGATAAGCAGTTTTCACCTTGGCATACGCTGCGCATATTTCATATGCACCAGATTTGATAGGACAATTTCGCTGATAATCCTATTGTGTGCTATCATAATCATCTCATTATCACATGCGCGTTGCTGCTGCAAAAGGTTCATCCTATAAGCCATAAACTAAAGGAAAGGTAAAAAGGTTGCGTGCCAAACAATTTTCAGTTTCAAAAGACAGCCACAGTTTGTTTTAGCATTTTTGCGTGCTCAGGGTTTACTGGCGTGTGCAGTAAGGTTTCGCACTTTGTTCTTTGGGGCAGGTAACCCCAGAAAACCAAGATGTGTAGAAAATCATGGACCATAGCAGCAAAACGGGAGTATATTGGCTTTTAGCAAACATGAACCAGTTGATGGTATTCTTTGTGTTTAGGAAAACAGACTCACGTCAGCGTAAACAGAAAGTATGTACATGATTCAATTACCAATGTTGCCATATGCAAGAAGATATACACGTTAACTATACGTACGCGTAGACTAATGTAGAACCTACCTGAACTGATCTTTATGATGTAACGTGTGCTGCTATTTGCTATGTACTATGAAAACTTAAAAAAACTGAACTTTTTAGCATTTAGTATGTATGTAAGCTCTGTTATAAATACTCACTATTGGCATGATCCTATATTTCCTAACGCTGCTGGCTCATGCTGCTACTCTGTTGATGCTGACTATGAAAGACTGAATAGGTATAGTTTGACTTTTATAGAATGTATATACACTTTATCACAGTAATGTTCTAAAAAGGATTTCTGTTGGGTTACATTTAGTAGCAGATGATGGTCTTTGTTTTAAGAAATTTTAGGGGGATGGAGGAGGATTACTAGTAATTTACAGGGCAAGTCTGTCAAACATTGTTTTTACATTGATGAGTATTATGAAATAAATAAAAGCACTAAAATGTGTTTATATTATATGTTAATCGTACGATAGTTTCAAATGAGATTTAAATTTGTTCGAATCTTCGATGGAACCAAAAAACCAATTAACTGAAATCAAGCCCAGTGTGAAGTGTTATTCTCTTTCCTCCATAATAGATGATAGTATGGTCAAAACTCACTCCAGATTAGCCATTATAAATTAACTACAATCCATTGCAATTCTTGGTCCATCCAGGATCTACTCATAAGGTATAGGTAACTTTCGTTTTATTGAAAAATTCTCTTTTCATAAGTTAGTCTATCGGGTTTGTCCTTCTTCAATGCTCCCTAATACGTAACCTTCATCCTAAAATATCGATAAAAAATTATCTCATAAAAACAATCTCTTTTCCATCACTCATTTAATCAAAATTCCTTTCATTCCTTTCAATAACTTGAATTCAACACTAAATGACCAACAAATAAATAAGTATTAATTAGATGATGAGGATACACAGAATTTCTATTTCAAGCTTAAAAATCACTTGGTTGCCTAATGGATTGGTATATTGACCCGTTGTGCATAAAGGGGTTCGCAACTAGTATGAAAATAGAGAATGAAGTGTTGCCTAAATGCTGCTGAGCACATCCAGCCAGAGCAGCAGCCAGGAAGGCGCAAGTAAACGATTTTTTCTGTAGAGTAGATTATTGTAGAGAGATCCACAATTTGCTTGGTCACAGTCACAACACAACAGAGAAGAGCAGCAGCAGCAATTTTTGGTAAAAATCATAAGATCATCTAATTTCCGTCATGGATTAAAACAAAAGGAATCAAGCAACACATCTCTCTACTTTACTATCAAAAGGGTTAACTATGATCATTATTATGAGACAGCATTATTTTAGAGCAGAGCACTTAATTGTTTAAGTTGAGTTTTTTGTGTGTGTCCTCCTGAGCTCTATAACTTTTAACCTTAACTGTGTGAAAAGTTATCTATTTAATTGAACATTTTTTCAAATGTAGGATTAAGTCGTTGAGAAAGTTATATAACTTGAGAGAGTGTAAAAGTTGTTGGAGTTGGGGGGTTTGAGGAGAAGACGGGAGGAAAACGGAAACGAGAGTTTGGAACACCCACTAGGGAAGTGGAAGCAATCATGTCTGTTCCAACGGGGGTTAACGGTGATCAGGTCCTGGCTGACTTTCAGGTACGTCAACTTACGTAATGATGATGGGTTTAAGTGTTAAAAGGGGGTGAGTGTTTTAAGGGTGTAATTACTGCAAGGATGAGGATGATGATTCAGCAGGTTTACTACTTTTTAATGTTTGTCATTTGTGGTTACAATTAGGTTTAATTTTTGATTTGTAGGCGTGTACAGGGATTGAGGATATTGGAGTTGCTCTCAGTCATTTGCAGGAATCCGACTGGGATTTGCTTGTGCGTAAAAATACTGTTATAAATGTGTAATTTTATTTGGAGATAAAAAATGTGNTAAGGGTGTAATTACTGCAAGGATGAGGATGATGATTCAGCAGGTTTACTACTTTTTAATGTTTGTCATTTGTGGTTACAATTAGGTTTAATTTTTGATTTGTAGGCGTGTACAGGGATTGAGGATATTGGAGTTGCTCTCAGTCATTTGCAGGAATCCGACTGGGATTTGCTTGTGCGTAAAAATACTGTTATAAATGTGTAATTTTATTTGGAGATAAAAAATGTGTTTAAAATACTTAAATTATTTGATGAATGTATTTTGCAGCGAGCTGTGAATCGTGTAATACCCGATAATGCACAAGCACTGCCTCCAGAAGGGAGGCCCTCAAGTGGTTCTGGATTTCGTGGAGCGCTAGCTGGCAGTTTTCCAATGGAACAGGTACATAACTTGCAAGTGTATTTTGACATTTTTTATTTAGATACGCCTTTTTTAAATAGTATTGGAATTTTTATCGTAAATACTATTACGTGATGTACTAATACAATTATTACCGTTTGTAGGACATAGAGGAACTACATCCTATGGACGATGGAGACTTTGTTATAGCACCAGCCGAAAAAAGTAGTGGGGAGAACCATGCATCCGTTGCTTTCTCAGCGTCAAGTAAGACTAGCGATGGTACTGAATATCGTTCAAGGAATGACATGAATCATGTCGGCACCAGCGGGACGTTGGCCAGTGAAAACAAAGTTAAATCTGAGCTGCAGAAAGCCAGTTCCAGTCGAAATCACGGTCTACCTCCTAGAGTCACCTTAAGTTCAGACTTTTTAGAAGCTGGCCCTTCAAAAGTTGCTAATTCAGACGGTGAAACCAGGAAAGAAATCCGCTTTATTGTTCATTACAACGGAGAAACTTACCCTATTACATTGGCCCAATGTGAAACCATCGACACCTTGAAGACTTTGGTGCACGCACATTATGATATTCCACCGTGTCAGCAAATTATATCAGGATGGCCCAACAATGAGCCCTCAAGTAACTCAACAGGCTTTGGTTCTTTAAATCTTCCGGATGAAGTAAATCTTCAGTTAACGACCGCGTCAGCAGATCTCGCTGGGCTTAATATCCTGAGGTATTTATTTTTATATATTTAGCAATTAAAGTTCGACGAACTTGGTTCGTATTGTCGTAATGTCACTATAGACGGATATATCTGTTTTAATTATAGAAATGAGGAAGATGAGGAACGTTATCAGCTTCATGTACGAGATGACACAAATAAGGAGT
>JAHZMV010004562.1:0-19026 GCA_027743765.1 Coecobrya sp. COE2 | reverse complement strand
TACATATTAGGTATGAGATTATTTGTCTGTGACGGCTGTCAATGCCAATTGCTTCTCGCATTGTTCCATTTCAACAAGGATATATGAAAAGAAATTGCATTTTGACTTGGGATTTGTTGTCATGCAACAGTTCATAGATCACTAATGAATAGTTGTGTTAGTTCTGCATCATTTGGCCGAAATCACATTTTATTAAAGCATTTCAATATGGCCATGGGTCAAATTTAAAGCATTCAAATTCGGAAGCTGTATAAAACTCACCGTATATTTTCTGGTATCAATTTTGTCGTTCTCCTTAGGGAGGGGGCGTAGAAGATAAATTATCAATTGCGAGATGAGCGTCAGTCAGTGATATCAAAAGGAACGGTGATTCTCAGACATACTTATGTAGGTATGTAATGTAAGTATCATTATTCGTTCCACGTAAGTACGATGGATTTTAGAATGGGACACCATAATTTATTTATAAATTGAAAACATGTAGATATAGGTATGTTGCATTTTTCCACACTGATACTATATACTCATAATCATAAATAAAATGCCTACGCATGAACTTCTGAACTTGTGACAATATTGGCATGTCGTTGCGAAAAATAATGGATTGCTTGAGTATTTTTTCGTGCTCACATGTTTGCATGAACAATAGGATAGCTGCCCTCCTAGGAGAATTACCTGGATTGTACCTTATTCCCACAAATGGAAAACAATTTCAGAAAAAGAAATATAATCTTCTTATGGTATTACAGCTGCGACAACCATGGTCAAATTACAAACATCTTGAAATGTTTTTCTTTCTACATTTATTTGGTTCACGGCATGGTCTTTCGTGAACACAAAGTGCGCCTCACTGCAGTAGGGATGTTGTTATTTGACAGACAGAATCTCGGTGATATGTCATGTTTGACTTTCTAGGTGAGCTATTCTGGAAAAGTCTACTGGCGCAAGTGAAACCAAATCTTATTTGGAATATAATCCTCATCATCAAAACCTTCATCCACTAACCAACTTGAGACCTGATAACTGAGACACCAGCCAGTCTGTGACGAAATGCAACAAAACCACTAAACATTTATAACCCGAATCCCCTCTTTAAGGTAAGGAAAGTCCCCAAACAAGTAAATATGTATCATGTTTCATTTTATTAATGTAAGTCAACGAAGAATAATTAATGAGGCATCCTGTTAGTCCCCACAGTCACAGCTTCAACAAATTTGATGTTGCCTCCATTTTAAGCTGATTTTTTTAATAAGCTTAAATGTTAAAATACGGTATATGCACCTTGCACGACATATGTGGACTGTGGACAGACGCCTCTGATAGAGAAATGTAACTACGATGTGTGCACAAAACATTTGTATCATCACGTGCATTTTGTATGCCGACACCAAAGTATTTGATTCATGTAAACTATAACCACAGTACTTGCATCGATTATCATCTCTATTTGCCGTTTTCCAATTTTTGGAAGAGAATGTAGCTTTGATTTCCTATTTATATTATTTTTGTTGGGCAGGTTTCATTTAATAAGTATGACGAAGGACAACTCTGCAAGGATCCTTCTGCAAACTTATATGTATGGATCTAAGTACACGTATGTACATAAGCAATCTGCTTTAGAGAAAGATCACAAAACAAAATAGGCACTATTTCTAAGAAAGGAAACAAACTGAATGCTAAGATAAAAGAGTCTTTTGGGTGCGGTAATAATCAGAATTCCGGTCTCCGTTTCTTTTCTTTTATTATTTTTGCTTTTTCTTTGTTTGTGTTATCTTGCTTATCTTGTGTCCTTTCCGTTATATTGCAGCCAATTCCTATGTTACCACTAACAATATATAGCAATGTTCGGAAAGGAATTTCGCAGCAATAAAATGAAACGTTGCGAAAAATTGTGTGCACTGGTGTGACTCTCTTTAACATTTTTAGTCCCAGGAATTTTCTTACATGTGTCGGGGTGGTATCATTTTACTATCTTACATAAATCTTGCTACGCCCGTGTTTTAATAAGTCCCTGATAGAAAATACAAATACACATTACATTATCCGCTTGTAAAAATGTTCATGTATTGAAATAAGGTAGACAATAGGGTGAGAGATTTAAAGCTGTATCGAGAAAGAAGCAAAGAGATTGCAATGTTTATTTACAAATGTGTCAATGTGGTACTCAATACTGATTTGTAGCAGATGCAAAGCGCGGAAGACAGGACACGAGAATCAGCAGAATAACATAAAACAGAAATTGAGAAAAGAAAAGGCGAGAATTTTCACGGTTTTAATGGACGTTTGTAGCTTTGAAATAAAACTGACGTTCCAAAGATTTCTTACTAATTTTATGGAACAAAAAAGTATGCATTATAGTATAATATATTAGATCTGCTTTATACTTATACTCAGATTTTTACTTTATACAGGTATATATGTATATCTAAATACAATACTCTGTGAGGGTTGATATCACATACGGTGGCATAGGGTGATAAGGTGACTGAAGATGTATATTTACAATGCAAAGAATTTAACTGATTTGTGTTGAGTAATCATATATGTTTAAGTTGTTACACATTTCACAAACCCTCATCTTGTCAGTCAGCGTTGTGTACACATTGCTTGTGGACTCTGCTTGAATGTTGTTAGCATTACAATTTAATCGGTGTTTTGTGGTGAAATGATTTGTATTTCTAGATTTTAATGTTATCTATTTTATTGCTTGCATGTTTTACAACTTAAAATCCCTTTCCAAGTTATTTTTAGTGTTGACAAATAGGTTATTTACTCTGCCAAATGTCTATTGGAGTTTCTTTTCTCTATTGAATCAACTATAACACGCAGCTGCAGTAGTCTCCCATTGCCCCGTTTTAGTCTTCAAATCCATCAGATTTTACGATTTATGCGTTTCAATGATTTTAAGCCAGACAGCTTCAGATGGATGTGCTTTTTCTTTCAAATATGCTTTCTAAATGCTCTACGACATTCCTTTAGTGCGGACTAACGGTGTAGGTTATCATAAGTTTTACGTTACATGTTAAGGAAACACTACAACGTTAAAGTAGATCTTACCTTGATTTGCTGACAAATACGTTGAGAGATGGTGACTTGTTCAACGAAGGTGAAATGATCTTAAAACACATATAGTAATAGTTTATTACAGTTTCAAAAATAACTGTTGTGCCATTAAATTACAAAAATAATATGTCCATTAGACATAGGTATCTGGCTTACAAAGAGAAATTGTTTGTGCTGATCACTTTCTAACTCAGGCAGTCGTAATTATTATATTACTCCTATCCATACACTATGACTTATGATATTTTAAGTTGGAATTAGAGTCTATTTAGAAGAACAACAGTAAACTGCCACTGAACCAATGGAGAAAGTCAAGAAAATATAAATGATTCGTTCACAAAATTTTGATATGGGAAATATGACTCACAGAAAGAGAGTGCTTCTGTTTTTGTGTGGATTGTAGATAAGTTGATGATGATGACTATGATGACTAGCTGTTGATGTGATGCGCGACGAGTAGTTTACCAGAATGAAGCATCAACATGAAACATTCCACCTATACCTCTAAGTACTTGCAAAAGTTATTCGCAGCAAATCATGTAAATCAAACACGGAGAGCTTTTTCAGTTGCGTTTACCTAGACTCACGGAGTGAAATGAAACACTGTGCAATGCTCGCTCACATTGGTGAGAAGAAAGAACTGGAGAGTAGTGACTGAATCTCTTTCACCCAGCGCTTGAGGAGAACTCTTCAATGTGAAGCGACGAGATGCTATTCAAGTTGTTGATGCTACTACTACCCACGTTACTATTATTGGAAATATTGTGCTTTGTGCTTGCTCTCACACGCACACTAAGGATACCAACGTTGTATTAAAGACCTTTCATTGGAAAGAAAAATAGACGGATTCATAGATACAGAAAACAAGTAAAGATGGTCACGAATTGTGTACACGTATTTTTTATTACTGATCATTTTCATATTTTTGGTCTATTGGTATCCTAGTTTAATAAAAATATAGCAAGGCATATGTTAAAATGTAAGTTGCTTTTTCTGCCGATTCCGCGTTTGCCTCGCTCTACTGATCATCATCAGAATACAGAATTTTTGTTTAATTTTCATTCATTTTCTGACTTGGAATTCAAAAAGGATTTCATTGACAGGTGGTGGAATACCAGTCGTAAAATGTGTACATGTTGTCATCAATGTGACTGAACTGTAAGAAAACAACAGATTCTCTGGTCAAATGAATAGTTTCTCATTCCGTGGAAATGATCAATGTTGTAGTAATCACACTTTGTGTAACATTATTATTTGAAGATTATAATTGTAAGCGTACGTCTGCACATTGTATTCAGGATGCACAATAAAAATTACCCGTTATGAATTTAAGAAAATAATTATTTCGTGCAGGTGTCGTCACTGTTCTTAATAAGTTTGTTTTGGCTTGATACCCAATCTATTCACATTCAACTTTTCATTCCATAAATGTTCTTCTTTGATCGTCGACATGACCTTCCTTAAACTCATGAAAGTTGTTGATACACAGAAACTAGAAGAAAAGTGTAGTCCGTAGGTCAATTTTCAATGTCTACTTAATTATCTTCAGTTCCTATATGCTTGAGCGTTTTAATTAAAAGAATGGCATTCATGCGATTTAGCAGCATTGGAAAAAGTATTAGTGTTGGCAGTTTTTATACTTGACCTATAAGATTGCAATACACAGTAGAAAGAGAATTATTTTGGATTATTCGTTAGCGTATAGGTTCAAGGTTTGAAACGTAAGACACATGAGATACTTATAGAGAAACTATACTACCTACTATGCTTTTGGTATTTGGTACCATCTAGCCTTTGACAGGTCAAGTTATATTATCTTGTTACCGTCAGTTTTATATGACAGTATTGTAAAAATAGAGCGTATATATATTTACGTAGAGACAGCCTTTTGTAGACAACTTGCATGAAGCACGGGTTAGCATGCAAGCAAGCAGGTCGTGCGGTGCCCAATTTCGGCTTTCTCTACATAGAACTGTTTTCCGCTAAATTATTAGGTTTTGTAGTCTGAATGTTTTTGTAATGAGTGCCTATTAAGTTCTTTAAGGGTTATTTATATGAAAAATAGGTTTTTAAATTACAAAATTGCTAGAAACAAAATTCAAGTGAGTGAATCCTAATTCATCTACGTATCTGCAAGGATTGGCTAGGCATATATGTACATATGTGGTTGCAGTACATGGAAATAGTAATCAATGCTAGCGTAATCGTTTTCAGTGGAAAATTTTCACGGTTCGAGCCATAAAGAACTTAAAAATGTGGATAGAGAGCAGGTTTCAAATGGCTAGCATTCCTGTGTACTTGGTTCGATGGCAGTTTCAATTCTATAATCATTTCGTGAACATACTAAAGGTATTTATCATCATTTTTTTGTGAAAATTGACGTACGCGTTCTAGGTAATTCTGATTTTTAGATCGCATTTTACATACATAACATGATCTTACTGAGGACTGGAATTTATTTTATTACACAGCTAAACCGAAGCAAAGCTATAGTATTACCAACGGCAATAGGTCTACTAGTTATAGATTTGATCAGGTAAAGGCGAATACATATTAGGTTTGATTTTGGATTTGAAATTTCATTTTTACCACTAGATGTATAGTTTGGTTGTGCATGAACATTACATTCATAAACAACTGGTCGATTACCATTAATATTTCTGACTCAATTAATTAGGACAATGACAAAGTGAAAGGTTTTTAAGTGCCATAACCTGCAGTGAAAACATGAATTCATGAATAAAATTATTTTAGGGCTCACATCCTCTTGCTAGATCCGTAATGCACATGACAGTGAAAAGTGAACTAACAGGCAATTAAATTGTGGTACATCATTTTCCAATTAAATTTCCACATCAAGTGTTTTAAGATTTCATACATATATGGTTTTTTATTTACGGTTTATGGATAACTCCATTTCCAGTTATACACATGCATAAAGGTATGCAGCATGTCATGAAGGTGGAATTGGAGAATTCGTTGCTTCCTCTTCTCTACGCCATGAAGCTAAATGATAATAACGAAATACTTCATCACTGTTGAATATGGATGTTGGTTTTTCAATACCTCTAGGGATTCAACCTGAATTCATCATACATTCTCATACAATATATTACTATATAAATACATACAGTGGCCATAATTTACGTAGAGACTGGCGAAATTGGGCGCGGCGCCGCATGCTAGCTGCGCCCCATGGGCATACCAACGTGCTAGCCTATGCTATGTGCAAGTTGCCTGCACGCCTGTCTCTACGTAAAAAATGGCAACAGTACCTATTTGTATATACTAAAACTATTTTTTCGAACCAAAAGTACCATTTTCTCAATTCCAGAGATTCTGTGCAATTTAAAAAATATTTCATCTAGAATATCGGAAATAGAGATTCAATTCAAGTAAATAGAACTTGTCTGATTAATCTTAAAACAAAGTGATGAATCAGGTACATATGCATTGAATAGTTCAAGGCACATATCGTAGAAGTTGTGAGTTTGTTTTCTAAAAGTTTCAAATACATAGCTCGCATCTAAAAATTATGATAATGAACCAAGCTGAAACTCTTTAGCTAATGGGTTCAGGGAAATCAAAGGATTCTGTTGGGAAGCTATAATACCAAGTGCAAAGTGCGTCATCGCAATCATACTTTGATTTTCTATCTAGCTACTGCTGCAAGGCTGCAAATCACAATGCCAATCGTTAGACAGGAAACAAGTTACACGATGATTGTGCATTGATTTTTAGCAATTGTCTGAAAGGAAAGTTTAGCGTGAGCGTAACCGCAAAAAGTTCCTTTCGAAATTTCTCTGCTTTATTGTTAAAACTTGAAAGTTATCAATAGCAAATATTACGCATCCAACTTTTAGTGGTAACAACATGCTATTTCAAGGGTTTGATGGACTGCATAACACTTATGGTAAAATTTTACTTTTCTGATAAAAATCTTTAGCTTAGTTTCTTCCCAACAATTAGAGATCGTCGTCGTCGTATCTTTTGTTTGAGTATTACTCCCGCCGACTCGTCCGTGACAACACTTTTCAATTCGGAAATGGTTGATTCTACAGCCGCAGCACTTTCTCTTTTCCTCCTTGCATTTTCCTTTTGCTTGTTGAGCAACATTTTCTCTTTAGTTCTTTGGCATGTTACATGTAGATCATCCGGCCACATGAATTGCGGCACTGGCATATTTAAAACAGGATAGCCTCCGATCTGGTCGCATTTGCTGGTTTCGCCTGTAGAGCCATACACAAATAGGCCACAAGTGGTACCTAGCATCATGTCCAAACCTTGATTCAACACTGAAAATTCCTTCTTTGTAGGAAATTCATCCACGTACTTTGTTAAGGCCGTGAAAAGCGCATAACCTTGTAGCATAATGTAGTCTGAGAGTGATGGATCTTTCAAAACCACTCCAAGCACGGTTTGGATATGCTTCTTCATATCAACTAGAAAGGGAGTAAGGCAAAGAGTGACGTATGAAAAACAGAATATTAAATGCGCATCCACGGATATAAGAATATTATTGAATTATGCTTAATATTGATACGTTTTACATTCAAAGTTTATATTATTATCTAGTTACTCATTGAACATCCTGGATTAGCCCCAACAAGAATATTGGTCTTTAGGTTTAGAGATGTTTCGTAAACTGTTAGATCTTCCGTAAATTTTTTAATCATTGATCGGAACGGGGCCATAGTTGAGAAAACGTCATTTATCAGCCTTGCTAGCATTGTCCTTAGTGGTACATTGCTTGAGACAGGCATCGGAGCTTCAATTTTCTTCATGACGGCTTGAAATGTTTTAAGATTTTTAACCTTGAACTTGTCAAAGTTAAAATAAAACGTGTTGATTGTATGACATAATGTTTTAATGCCGTTGTACAACACGTCTGACACCCCTGACAATACTTTATTCTGGGTTGCACAATCCAAGATGCAAGCCAATTTTTCCGAACTAATGCTCATGCCTCGACAATTGTTATCGCACTGGGTCATTTCATCGTCAATTGCTTGTGCTGCTGAGTCAGCGTCAAGGCTGCTGATTTGCTGCCGTTGGCTTTCTAAGTTTTCTTTGAAAGCTTTAACCACATCCATCCCAGCGTTTTGCAATTTTACTTTGGTTTTGCGCCCTGGCCAGTTTGTAGCTTCAAGTTCTGATTTATCTTTCTCTCTATTTTTGCCAACCCTTAATTTGCCTTGCAGAGCGAGCTGATCATTAAGCAACCCAGAGTCTGAATCGTCATCAAGGCCAAAAGTATCTAGCAAAGGAGTTGGAGTTCATTAAAATGATTCATATACGTACAATATACATAACGGTCAGATAAACAGTAACTCAATTACTGTAACTGTATTAAGGCAGGGTCAAATGCTTTCATATAGATGTGTACTACATTGTACATATTATATGATAAAATTACCGACAGCCACGTTGTCCACATTAGGAATTCCGAGAAAATACGGTTGATCCAGGAAGAGATCAGAACGACGAAATCCGTCTCCAGCATCTGATAAAGGCGAAAATGTGTGTGTATTATGCAAAATATGATACAGTAGTCCTTTTCGTGTTTAATTCAACAGAATTTGTCCTTCTCTATTTTGTATATGATTGTAAATGTGGCAACATGGGGTTATAAAATACCTGGAGATGGTAACGAGAGTGTTCCGGAAAGCAAAAGTGTTGAAACCAAAAAAACATACATTATTTTAAATTCTAACAAGAAGCTTTACTTTTGAACGCTAATTATTATCAACGAGGAAATGTCTTATGCTTAAACCAATTTTTTGGAGTAATAATTTAAGTAGTGGAATAACAATGACTGCAATTAATGTTTATTATATTATATTCATTTGTGGATCAAAATGAAATTAGTATTTACCTTAAGGATTTATTACTGGCATACTGGCATTGTTGACTGATGAAAGCATGAACTCTACTTACAGATTTTATCGCATATGTCTGTCTGCTCTGTCTGTATAGGTTGCTTCTGAGATCGATCTTAAAGTTTTGGACATGGCTAACTCAATATGATAATGCTATTATCAGTTCTTTAAAACATGAGATGCATAATATAATCCTCACCTATTTTCCTGGAACAAATCTACATATACATTCAATCATCAAAGGTATTGGAACTTATCTTGACGAACCACACACTTATGGCCGAGGGAGTGCATGTATTATTCAAAGCGAATAATTATATTTGTATATATGAAGTTATATAATGTGACCAGGCAGACGGAATAACTAATAAGATGTAGCCATTTCTCATATAGGTGCTTCAACGTAATATATTAATCCAAATGCAAACATTTTAAAAGTTTGATTCCGCTACTTTCCTAGTGTTTTCTAAAAAGCTGATTTATATTTTAACAATCGTAACAATAGTTTAAATTGGCGAATTAGTCTTATTCAGTATAAATTCCAAGAAAAAATACATCATCGAGAAATATTTTCTAGGAAATCACAGTGCGTATCTCTTTATCATCTACTCAACTACCGACATACATAAATTCAATGGAAATAAATTACTATGCGACTCTTTCGAAACAATTTACCCACCACTATTATTACCACAAAACGCCAACTGTTTTCCACTGTTACATATAGCGAATTTAATGTAGTTCTACTTTAGAATTGTTAAAACTTGGCAAAAACCTTATTACAAATAACAACTTAATACGTACCCGTATTTACCTATGTAAAATTATACTCTTCGACCCCTCGTCGTTTAATCGTCATAATTTCATGCTAATATATTGTGATTTCGTAATTTTTCCTTTCCGAATTTTATATGATTTTCTACAGTCAGGGTCATGCCAAACAAGCCGCGTGTTATTGTACCTACTTATGTGGCATTGCACACATTCTACGTACTAGCTACATGCACATTTTAACGTGCAAAAGTAAATTATTTCATGCATCATAAAAATATTAACTATTAACCCACAAAACCGAGACAGATATGAATAAAAATGAATACCTTTCACGAAGGTGTCTGCTGTAAAGAACCAAAAAATACCTTTCAGAAACATAGAAATCTAGCAAATGTGGAGCTTATGGAAAAGTTGATGTTTATTGAATCACTGGCGATATAAACAAAAGTAATTTATTAAACTGTATGTTGGTTAAACTCTGTGAACCTAATGCGGGTGCTCTCCCTTTCCAACTTGGGAATCCCAAGGCCCTTCCGGGGAGCTCCAGGCGAAATTTTATAAATACATATAAACATTTTTGAAGTAGTTTTCGTTCGAGACGCTACTAATGATGACTTTTACACAGCAGTAGTGTATATATTCAGTGTACGAGACGAGACGCGTAGTACATATTGCTAAAGGAGCACTTTATTACATTAACGTATTTTGTTTGAAGAATAGCTATTTAGATTCAAGAGATGAGTCAATTCGCAGGTTATTGCCTTTCTTTTTTCAAGTTGAAATGTGGTTTATTATTACGCTCCAAACGAACCGCATTTTAATGTAAGTATTCTGTACGTAAAATCCTTGATAGCAAAAATTTTGTTTAGTATTGTAAAATTCCTATTTATGTACTTTAATCTTGCATTTTAAATGCGAAAATGAAGTTGGCTTTCGTAGAATGCTAGAGTCTGTACTCTGTACATACTTTTATCTTTGCCTAACTTTCTCTTTCACGTGTTATCATAGAGAAGGGTGAAAGAACAAATAGCTTCCTTTGTTGAGTTAAGATATTTTCAGATAATCCAATTTATCATTTTAAATATTGTAGAAATAGTTGTTATACACATACATAAATACATACATGCATAGTTGCAAAAAGCCATACCGTGCTTGTTATATTTACCTGTTCATTTACCTTTTGTTTTTATACCACTACTGCTTTCTTTGTGCTCAGTTCGGTTGAACGGCACTCATCCAAACGTATCCAAATGCATTTGACAACGGTATGAGGGTAATCTTGCAGAAATTCTGCTTATTTCGCATTTTATGTTTCTCTCTCAAGATTTGAACAAAAAAGGAAACACATATTTCAGTCCATTTTACTTTCATAGTGTAAATACTTCCCGCAATTTATTGTTGAAGTACCAAAAGTAGTGAAAATACTAATAGCCACGACCATCGGCGACATCATGGCACAGAGCCCAACTAGAGGTTTCTATAATGTAGACTCAGAACATATTAAGTTACATTTGGAATACATTACCTTTTTGCGACCCAGTAGGAAGCCATTTCGTCATCACTGCACAATCGGAACGGAGGGGTACACCGTGTACCGTACGCGAAAATATGATCATGAAATTCCAAGAAAAGTTTGGTTGCGAAAAGAAGAAAAAATACAGAAAAGTTGGCTATTTCCAATTCTCAGTAACAAGTTGAGTCAGGAAAAATACTCCTGTAGCCAACTACCGACACTTGATTTGTAAAGAAAATCTGAACAATGAATTCCAAACAAGTTCTCATGGTTGTTGGTTGTTAATATTATTCTGTACAGGAAAAAGTGATGATTTAAAGTTTAAAGTTAGGTGCGCTTACGCCTTTCTCTTTTTAAAACGTAATAGAGAGATTTAAACTACATATATGGTCCTTATAAAACCAACAAACTTACTGCATTTTAAATCATACCAATGGCATATTTGTATAGATAGCTACCAATTTATCTAATTGTAAATTTTTAACATAAGAGTTAAATTTCAATAGTTAAAAATCTGTATCGAATGTAGTCATATTATTCATACTCATCATGAACCCTTTTTCGTCATTATTTACACGCTTATGGGTTATTAAAAAGGACAGTCGACGGCTTACCAACATTCATAGAATGCTCATCTGCATTTTTGTGTTAGTTAGTGTATGATGTAATAAAAGGGTAGGTTGTAGGTTGGGCATCAAATGTAAGATGTAACCGTGAAATGTTGTATACATTCAATATTCGTACCTGTATGCAATAGGTTTATAGTCTAGAAAGTAGCCTCTCAAATTCTCAAATAAGCTGAAGTGTAATCCTAGGCATAAACTACCTGTGTTTTTAATTTGACCTTACTGTATGTATTTCATTTTATAGGCTTATGGCTTAGGCCTGAATGCTTAATTAGTAACAGGTATAATTATTCATCGGAAATTCTAATATCCCATTAACTGTGCCTTTTCAAGCATTAACTGAGTTTTTTTAATTAGTTTGTTCTCCACTGATTAATAACTGAACAAATTTTCATGAATGTAATTACTTACTGCAGAATCATTCCTTGATTAATTGAAGCATGATATTAAGCAATTGGTTGATTATCACAATATATTCCCCCTATTACAATAGTAGATCAATCTTTGTTCATTTTGAGTGATTGTTGAGGTTCTCATTTCTAAAAGATTCTGCTGACCCATTCCATTGCAATTCTTCAAACCAGGGAATTCGTAACAAAATTTTTGCTCCGGTGAAACAATTAATTAGTGACAAATGAGTAATATTTTAGAGACATTGAAAACTGATGTATTTTTATAATTACTTCGCAATATATTTACCTCATTTTAGATAATACCCAGGCATGGTGAAATCAAGTTGTTTTATGATGTTTCATAATATTTCCATGATTTTTTCAAGATACCATTGGTGTCATTGAATTTAATTGTTTCGCTTGGCATTTCAAAGACAACGACTTAAAAAAATCTATTTACGTAAGTGATAATATACATTTAATTTTTTTTTGGATTCATACCGATTTCTTAACGGGGTTGTCTTGTCTTAAACTATACGCTTATGGTACTAATCAATGGGGTTGTTTCCAAAGCTATATCTTTTATATATCGATATTGTTAAAAGTCAGAACATGAACGGACAAACTGAAGAATAAACATTATGCACAAAATAAACCTAGCAAATGAAATGGATGGACCTGGTGGATGAAAAGTTAGATAATAGATTTAATGTGACTAAAGTAAAGCAAGTAGGATTAAATTAAATTAATATCAGTGTCAGATATAGCCCTGGCACAATATTGTTTAGTTGTAGAAAGTTAAAACGTTGAGTTGCTTTGTCCATAACAAACCAATCTATGATCATGTCAGTTTCCCTGGTACTGCTATCCCTCCATTTGTATATACATGCTAAAGTAACCTTTTTAGAGAGTAAGCATACAGAATGGTGTAGGTCTATCTTATTCGTATAACTTGTTTGTTTCGACAAGGAAGGAAGGTGGTACTTTCGAAAGCTCTTATCTAGAAATGTCTGGATTCATTCTCTTAAGTTACCTAAATCAGTCACTTCTTTAACAATCATTAGGCTCTCAGATTGGAACATTGCATAATTTACCAAAGGATTGCTGTAAAGTGAAAGGGTTTATGTTTAGAGGACTATTAAGCTGAATTCCATTTTGAACTTTCTTCCAAAAGTCCATACGCATACTGACTGAAGGATAATGTCGAGTTTTGGGTAAAATATGCACTTAAACAAGAAAGTCCCTAAAAGTGATATGTATTTGTCGTATATCTATTTACTGGAAAATTGGGCCTAGTCCTGCTTGTGTCTCTAATTACACGTGCTGTTTACTTATTTCTAACATCTTAAATTGTTGGCGCAGTCTATGTTCAATGCAATGTTAAGATATAGGATGACAGAATGATCCAAACTCATTCATTAAGGAATTTGATCAAATAAGGAAATATTTCATAACGCTTAATTAGTATCAGAATAAAGATATTGCTATATGCTTGGACACATTGAAGCCGTATAACTTAGCTGGATATATCGGTTGTGTGAAAGTAAAAACCCCGTAGAGAAGAGAAATGTCAGAAAGTTGATAAGTGGGCCGTATTTTGTGTGTTGACGGACTGGTACAAATCGAGAACCTTTACAATATTTGATTTTCGTTTGTATCATAAACACTTATCTTTGTTTGTTTACTGTGCTTGAAAATATTTTGAAGTAGGTATGTTATGTTATGTAAACGTAAAACTACGCTGATGACGACACCTGTATTATTATAAACAAATTCTAACTATGATGACCTTGCCCTTCACTGAACAAAGGGTCTTCACCGGATTTATGCATGTATCACTCAATTAAGCGATTTAAATTTTATGAATTTGTTGTCGTTGATTGTGTAACGGTGATACAGACACCATTCCATAATTCCGATTCAGTAAAACTGGGAAAAGCGTGACACACACACAAGGAAAAGATAGGCTACTGTTGTAACGCGGTTAGTGGTGACCATAGCTGAAATGTCCACAGGTGTGAAGAATTGTAAAGTTAACGAACTGGACAACAAAGCTTGGATGGTGATAGGGTAGGCCATACATTATAAGCTATAAGCAATAAAAGGTTTACAAAATCGGGATGGTAAACTGATGGTAACAAGAGTTTGTCCGTCACATTTAAAAATCCTTACGGTACTCCCTGGTGGTTTCCATAGTCCATAGTATTCATGTGTCAATCTGCGTGCTAAAATTGAAGTCTCTGACAAAAGCACAGTCCATTCGATATCGTTATCGTTGCATCGTAAAATCGTGATGTTCACATGTAGGAATGTTAATATTACCCTTTTATATATGGAAAAAACCAGCCTTTTCCAAGGGACTGCAGGGTAGTTTTTAGCCCACGCGTTAGAAAATTCAACAGTGTATTTATTCAGAAGTCTCCATTTGACGTAATACAGTTAATTATAATATGCACATACAATGATACATATATATCTGCAACATTAATTAGGTTTATAGGAGTAAAATCAGTTCTTTTGTGTAGGACATAGTTACGCAATGCAAACATAGCCTTCCAGTGAATATACCTATTTAAGTATACATAAATAGCACAGGTTAGAATGATGATGATCGTCTTCTCTACCACAGTCAGCAAAGTTCAGTTGGGTAGTATTCACTATCGCACTGCCACTTTGCCACCCACGAGTTTTTTTTTTGCTTAGTGCATGAGTCCGAGACATGTTTCTCAGAAACAAACACAGTATCTATACCAGAATCTTCCAACGATGTAATGTATCTATGTGCCTTTTAAATTGTGATACATTATACCTAACGTAAGGGACTTATCCAAATAATCTTATTCGCATGACTGACTGTTCCCCTAAAAGTTACCCCGGAATAAGCTACCGCTTATAATATAAAAGTTGTTTGCTTGTTCTAGGAGCTTCCCTGGAAGGAAGTAGAGATTAAAAATGCAGTACTACAACAATGTGCAAGTATTATGAACTCGGAGACGAGAGAAACTTTATGTCTTTATAGAGTTTGACTATGTTCGATATGTAAATTAGCTAATATCTTTTGTTAATCTTGTTGTTTACTTGAACAGATTTACTGTCACAGTTTCTCCACCCATAGACATAAAATTTCTTGAAACATAATGAAAATATTTTCATGTACCTCGATTGTATGGGGGCATAGAGTACAAGACGAGATGGTTGTACGTGGTGAACAGAAAGAATGGATGGGAGGGAAAGAACGCTGACAGTTACATAACTTTTGGTGAAAGCTACACGATTTTATCATTTGAGGCACACCGTGCTGTGACTATCTGGAGTAAATTCGAGTTTCAATGACCATTTTACTGAAGCTATCAAAATTGTCCGTTTCACAACTTTTGTACGAATGTGTCTGTGAATCTGTGAAAGTTGCTGTGATGCTCAATACCACAGAACGACACACATTATAATTTCGATCTAAAATCTAGAAATAGAACAAAAAACAATATAATGTTTGTTTTCTAAAATTCCGTTAGAAACTCTGACATAATAAAATACGTAAAATGTATATCATTTTAGGGAAAATTGCAAATAAGGTATACATAAGCCAAATGCATGGTATCATGAATACATATTAAATGCTTCGGTTTTTATTTACTGATGCAATGTTTTCATGTTGGGTTGTATGGACATAAATTGATCTCACATTGTACCAGTCTTCAATAATTGGTAGCATAGAACTGTTTCCGATAATTCAAATCAAACTGCATGCTTGTTTAAAATCATAAGAATACAAAGCCTGCTTAAGTTTATAATTCTCATTAATTAAATAATACAAGTGCCCTTCCGACTCGGCATTTTATTATACGTTAGTGCATTGGAAAGTGATGCTTTTAATGCTTTTTAAAATTTAAACCGAGAAAACCTCTATTGTTTCTATGTAAACAAATGCAACAGAGAGTCTTTAAAATGCATCTCTAAAATATGTATCTGTCTGTGTATTTAGCTGTTGGCATAAAATTACTTATAGACGGCATTAATTGGGCATTTTTTCAAAAAAAATATATTAATATCTATGTATATTTTCAGCAGTTGACAGTGTAACGTTTTATTTAAACGTTTTATGAATTAGGAATGCAAGCATTTGATTTCTGATATTAGTATCCCATAAAATTCGTGCGTTTTCATGAAGAATTGGATCCTACGACGTAAATAAGAGGACTTCTTACGTGTTCTCCATAATCTTAAAAATCTCACGAAGAAGAAAATAAATACCTAAGTCTTCTGGCCTCGGCAGTAACTTTATCCGTAAAATCCTTTGGTTTTGGTAATGCAAATGGAGCCATTTGAGCCATTGATGTTTTTGCACAACTGCATCGTATAATAGCACAAGTGTATATGTAGGGTCCCTTCTATCAGAAGATTTATTTAATGTGGTTTTGTGGAAGAAAAATTCCACTGAATAGAGTGCAAACTTATTAACGAGATAGAACAAACCGGAAGAAATGGTTTTAGAAGAGCATTTTGTTTGGAAAGTGATGGTGGAAAGGATTTATCATTGGTGATGAGAAGAGAAACACCAGAAACGGGAAGAAGATGGATTTGTACAAATGTGTTTTTATGCTTTGTGGTTTACCAACGTGCTGACAGCTTTATATGCTCCACAGGAATTGTCTTAAACCTACGTCTATCTTTATGCTCATTGAGCATTGCTCAAAAATGACAACTGAGCTGAACAAACCTCGTCATTAAAAACTTTTTCTTGGGTGAACAAGGCGTCGGTCAAATACGCCTCAATATTTGCACGTGATGCATTTTCCTATAAAGTGGATAAAAACCTTATCGATCAATCTTACTTACAACTTACAGGTGAATTAAACGGACTCACTTTTATTAAAACATTAGTTCAAGAAGTTCAAATCATCCTAATTCCGTTGAAATGAAATGCTTAGTAGCTATCAATAACTACCAACATTCGTGCTTTACTCTGATAATCTCGTATCATGAACTATTTTTCATTTAACTACAATCTGATGGACATCTTTGAGAATGTATGTACATATTACATAATATACAAAAAGTCTGGAATCTGAAAAGAAATTATTATACTGTGAAAGAAATAAAGAAATAATGTATGTAAATACAAGATTTATTATATGTACTTGTTGGATTCAAATCTCCAACTTACACTAAGGTTCCTACAAAACAAACCTACGATATCATCCAATCCACATATATGTAATATCTATATTGCATTCACTTTTCAAATACAAATTATATTTGTATATCAGGTTATAGGTATACTAGGTTTTTTTAGTAGTCAGTGTATCTATCTATATAATATGTAGACATTGGAGTTGAGATTGTATGATAGTGCATTCCATATAATAGTAACTAATTTTATTACTAAAAAGCCCTTTCACCGTACTCTACAGGAATCCGACATCGATGATGAACTCTGTTCCCTTCTGAAATGTCTATGCTTATTAATGACAAGCAAGGTCCACACTTCACTGTTGTTCACGGTTCACTCACATAATATACATTACTCATTACTTCATTTCTCTTCCTGGAGCATCATTTTGTTGCCATTTAACAAGGACAAATAATAGACTGTGTGTACCTTTTTCCTTTAAAAGCTCAAGTACCCGTTGTTATAAAAGCATACTTAGAACATCCTTGACCTTGTTTTCCTCTTTCTCACTCCAGAGATCATTTTCATAACTGTTCATTTTTTACATGTTCAAGTTTACGTACTCACAGTGAAATAGTGAAATATTTACCATCAATATGTAAAGAACTAATTCATCATGGTTAATTTTATACATATATGTAATATTTAAATAAACTATGAGTTAAAAATAGTTACATTCAGAGATCTGGAATTGTACAAATAATGCTTCTTATCTCCACCCGGGCTATCATTCATACAATTATGTACATACTACATACTATAACGTCATGCATTTTCAAACTATGTTGCTTAATACAATATTACAATATATTTATATATTGAAGAATTGATGATGGTGTCGACTTACATTTGATGCATACTACAAAGCCGATGTTAGCCAACAACTTTTAACTAACTTGAATAACTCACAATCAGTTAGCTTAGAACATATATTTCGTATCCTCTACCAACCAAATTTTTTCTGTGCATATCTCACTTGTCAATAGCTTTTTTTACCTTTTTTCGTGAAAACATCGATTGCTTAATCTGTGGATGGAAATCTGCTTTTATCCCAAGAACGCATAGTGAAGGTTTATACGTATTGGGGCGTACTGCGGTGTACTAATATCCCTGCATGAAATGTGTTTTAAAATACAATATTGTTCAGGGTACAACAAAAAGCATGATTACTTTAAGGCTTCTGTCGGGGTATGTGCAAACCGTAGACAGACAGACCGCTTGAAAGTGAAAACAGAGATTGGGTCTGATACCTATTATATGTGTGGTATTTACTTTGTACTAGTGGCCATGACCTTGCTTTCCTTTGTTGCTTTCTGGAAATGAGATGAACAAACATGTAACAAGTATGCAATAATATAAAAAATCAAAAGCCCTTAGGAATATTACTATGATATATTTCGCCAAGTCATACACAATTCACTTTCATTTACACACACATAAATACATGAACACATAAATACATCATGAATGCTTTATACTGCTCTTTCTTTGTTTGCTGTAAAAATCAACCCAATTGATCTTACGAGAGTTTTTCATGGATAACTGTAATATAAAAGGCCTGCATGAACGTTTCCTCATTCAATTTCACTTTACTAGTTGTGCTTAGACA